>BPLR01011186.1:0-130843 GCA_021605095.1 Caerostris extrusa
CATTAAAATTCTACCTTTATGGGTAATCTGTAAATTGGCCCAGCCACTAATAATGTTAAATGGTTCTGAAACAACTCCTGGTGAGATCAAAGACAATTTAATTTCAAAGTGAAAATGAGATTTTTAAAAAAAATTGTTTGGAATTCCATTTTTTTTTTAGATAGCTATGCGTTTTGCTCTACATTAAATTCTAAATTTTATGGGTAACATGTACATCGGACCAGCTTATTAATAATGGTAATTAAATAATGTTAATTGTTCAAAAAAAGATCGTAGGGTGATAACAAAGAAAACTTTATTCCAAAGCGAAAATGATTTTTTTCAAAGAAAAAAATTGTTTGAATTCTATTTTTTTTTAATTATATTTTTAAAGATAGTTATTATGTGTTTCGTTCTTACATCAAATTCTAAATTTTATGGGTATTCTGTAAATCGCAAAGCCGGTTCTATCAGTTATTTATTTATTAATAATTATGTTTTTAGAATTTCGATTTATTGTGTGCGTTTATGATGTAACAAATGTTTCTTCAAACTTGAATCGAGGTGATAGTAAGATTCATTAATTTTTTCATTAAAAACAGACGTTTCATTATAGGAATTTATGAAAAATGAGATAGAAATACAAATCCAAAAGATGCGCAGCATATATCAAATTGGCGCAGATTTACAAGCAGATTATCTGCTGATTCTCAAGCTGCAGATTTACAAAAAAATTTCATATTTAATGCAATTAATCAAAAATGATTAAAATATCAATTTGTTAAATTGTATAGTGAAGGATATAGACGATTTTGAAAGTTCTAAATTAAATATTATAATTATAAATTACAAATCTGAATATAAATAATCTAAATTTTTGATATATATATATTATTATCTAGGTTAATTTAACATATTACTTTTTTATCATACATCTAGGGTGTTGTAGGGTATAATTATATTCAGTACAAATATTTTGTTTTGCTTATGTTTAGATAAAATGAGTAAATTCTTAATCTCAATGCAATAAAACACTTAAAAATAATTCTCACTTATTCATCACATATTCATAAAATGCTTAGAAAAATCTAATTACTTCTAAATCAAACATTTTTTATTATTCAAATCCACAGTTTCTTTTATTGAATGATATTTTTATAACTTCATACTATCATTTCAACACTACTCTGCTTTGATTGCTTTAATTTTTTGCATTGAAATATTAATGACTCTAGTACTTTTGCTCATATAAAACATTAAAAATAAATTTCTTCCAAGTAATTTTTTTATTTTATTTAGATGAATCTGGCCGAGACGGCATGTCTCCACTGGGAAGTCCTATTGTTTTACAAAGAAGAGGGGATCAGTGTACGGCACAAATGTACCTCATTACAGAGCTAGGTATCTTGTTTCTTCATCAATATATTAGTAAAAAATTAGTTATAAATATATTTATAACGTATATTATATTATATTCTTATATTCGTGTGAAATATAATTCGTAAATGGATTTCAAATAAACCGCATTAACTTTTTAATAAGAAATTATGAGCAGATACTTTTTTAAATTATTGAAACCAATGTGATTTTTTTTGTAACAGTAAGGATTGTTACTTATATTTCAGTGAATGATACCAACGTCCAGTTTTTTAGACCAGGACGACGACGACGATCCAGATACTGAGCTATATCTTACTCAACCTTTATGGTGCAGTGATTTGCTGTATCTGTGCTAGATTCCTTATGAGCACAGTAAGTAACAGACAAAATGATTCGATCTTTCACTATTTTCGTAAAAAAATTATCTCTGTTAATTAACAACAGTTGTATTTTGCATCAATTTATTTTGCAATAATTTTATTTTGCATTAACGGAATGCTTTCAGTCTCATAATCTGTCTTACGCAAGCTTTTGTTTTGAGAACATCGTTGTTGCAATATGAATACATTCTGAAGTATTTAAATTGAGTTTTTGTATAATTGCCTATTTAAAAAATAAAATAAAAAAAATATTAAAAAAAAAATATTTAGGCTACAAGAAAGTATTTTAAAGATGTAAATATGGAACACTTATGAATAATTCAAATTTTCTAGACTAAAATATATAGGCTTAATTTATAGACTTAATTTAAATATTATAGGCTTAATTTATAAAAATAGGCTTTATAAGGCTTTTTAGGCTATAAAAGAATTTTATCTGATATAATTAATAATAATAGCTTTAGGCTAATGTAATTTTCTAGGCAATAAAAATAGGTTTTATAGGCTTAATTTATTATTTTCAAAAAATATAGGTTTCATTTACAATAATAAGTACTATGTGTTCTAGTGATAAAACGCAGGTAGACGCAGATTTAAATCTGCTGGTAGGCATTGCTTTCAGAAAAAATAGACTCGATGAAGGTTGCGACAACATGAGATGGACTCACAGTGACAGTCACACTGTCTAATATGGGTGTTTTCCAGGCTTCTCACTACATCCTACTTAAATATGGGTCAATCTCTCTCGAAAATTTTCCCAGAAGACATTTCCCCCGTACACTAGCCGAACATGAAAACCTCAACGTACAAGGAAAAAAAAAAAAAAATTATAAATAAATTGAATGAATTCGTTCTTTATTTATTATGTCTATAAATTTAAAATATTGATGATTAACACTGGCTTTTCTTACAGACATATTTCAATGCCAATGCCTTGACTCTTATCCGCCCTCATTACGGGGTGGAGCTACTCCCTGAACTGGAATTGATCCTGGCAGAAGGAGCTGGTCTCCGAGGTGGCTAACAGTAACCCGGAGTCACTCAACAACAGAGACAGGTGTAGAGTGGGACAGATCTCCTTGTCAGATGGACCCCTCGCTAGTCATGGAGTAAAGAGTTTTATTTTTTAAATCTTTTGTTGTTATTTGTATTATTATTATAGTCTGATCTTCTATAATACTGTTCAATAATTATGTTTTTGTACAAATCTGAAATGTGCGATGTAGAAATACGAATTGGAAATTATTCACTTTAAGATTTTATCAGACAGTCTTGTTTTACCATCTTGAAAATGAACAAACAGCCATTGCAATTAAATTAAAGCTCATAGCAGTGCTTTCATCCAACTTTATCCTCCGTAGCTCAATTGTATGTAGCCTTCTATTACCCATTTCACGGGGAACCACCGAAAAGAGCGCGATTTATGGTTATATGATTTTTTTTTTTTTTTCTGCACTAACAAATTCGCTGAAAGCTATGCACATAATAAACATATTGTTTTAGTGGCAAGGCCGGTTGGTCTTATGCTGAAGGTAACGAAACAAGCCTGAGTAATTTGCGTTTGAAAATTATGTGTTTTAATGAGATATTATGAATCGAAACAATAAAGTGTAAGGAAAAGAGAAAGTGTTAGAAATAAAAATCATTGTTTTTATCGTTTATATCCAATAAATACATATTTTATTTTATTTATATGAAACCGTATTTTAAGGCACTATCTATAAATAATACCTTAAAATATAGTTTGAATAAGACAAAATGTGAGATTTATCATATGAAAGGAGTAACTATAATTATTATAGTAACCTAAACACCTATGCATCCTAAACAAAAATATATATTCTGTTTTATTTGTTTAAAGACTTTATATATTTATAAAAAAATATAACAAAATAAGTAAACTTTAATTTTAGGAACGAAAATATAAATATAAAAATCAACATTTTATTAAAAAATTAAACTATAAAATTTCCCCATTAACAAAATAAAATTCTTTTTATCACCATTGTTGTTCGTAATAATAATAAAAAAAATGTGCTGTATAGACAAAATGGAAGTTGAAATATTAGTAATATGAATTTGATGTAGTTGTTTTTGAAGGGAAAATTGTGAACAATTCTGTATGTCTCAT
The DNA here is from genome assembly GCA_021605095.1 of Caerostris extrusa. Taxonomy (NCBI): domain Eukaryota; kingdom Metazoa; phylum Arthropoda; class Arachnida; order Araneae; family Araneidae; genus Caerostris; species Caerostris extrusa. The sequence goes on from BPLR01011186.1 coordinate 3,871, forward strand.
ATCGATCACAGGAAAAGTCTTAAAGTTCACATCATATCTTAAAGTTTCACATCACAGGAAAACTGATTGATTAAATTTATTCTTTGTCTAATAATAGATGAGAAGAGAGTTGTAAAGTAATCATGATAGATTAAAATGTAAGAATGTTGTAGAAGTATGCATATTAAGAGCTAAAAAATTTCCTTTTTATAGGAAGGTGGCAAATACGGTGATGTCTTTGTAGCTGCTTTGAAGAATTATGGAATGTTATGTATTGGTCTCTACAGGTATAGAGATACCAGTTCTTCTTTTGAAGCCTCTACCAAACGATACGTCATAACGAACCCACCAATAGACTTTCCTCTCATACCTACAGATAAGGTAAGAGGAAACTGAATTTTCTCGTGAATAACAGATTACATTAGCAAAGCAAAATCATTGAATTAAATCAGATGAATAAGAATTTATAAAATTATGGCTCACATATTTAATGATTTTGCATACCCTTAAAATTTTTTCTCTTTTTGAAATACAAGTTTTGTTTTGAAAAACTATACAAAGAAACTTGCATCAAAATGTAATATGAAGATGTAAAGGCAAATATTGTTTTAACTTTATGGATGGTAAAATTTGTTTTCAATATGTCATAAATAAAAAGTACTTCTGAAATTGTGACAGATATACAGGCGGTGCTGAATAAAAAATTGCCGGTGTAAAAATATTATATATATGTAAATATAGTGGTTGTTGAAGTTTAAACACAGAAGTTATGAAGTTGTAGTCCCTCTTCAGTATATTTCAAAAAGTGCCCCTTTTTGAGCAAGGTTAATATTCAATCGATATTCCCCTCGCTCATGAAAGTTGCATTGTTACCGAGTGACTGATGCTCGGTGTGACCATAAAACTTCATTTGGATGTGTGTGATTGCCATATTTTAAATATATTACTGCACAACACACCCAAAGGTAATTAGGTACCAAAGTTTTATTTATTTTTGCCAGAATACTAGAATGCCATTTTAATTATATGTTTTATGCCATGTTTTGCTTATAGGCTTTTTCTGGAAATTCTCATTTTTGTCATGAAACTTTTTTGTGTAATTGTTTGATAGTATTAAATCCTGCTACCTTCATATACATTTCTCATATAACTGAGTTCGTCAAAAAAAAAAAAAGCTAGAAAGACGATCAACAGATGGCATTAGCGACCTCGATTTAAGCAAAATGTTAATATATTTTGAAAAAATTGCCTGTAAATTGGCTATATATATATATATATATATATGTACAACGAACAGCCCGGCTTTACGACATGATTAAATCAGGTCATTGTCTTTCTGAGGACTTTTAGTTGTAATTGCCTTTGCACTTGCATCTCGTAAGAGAAGAAATGTGAAAATTGCCTTTCCCAGCTTAATGCTAGATGCCTTTACATTCGTTGCCATAATCGTCTTCTTTGACCTCATCGTTTCTGACTAACTTCCAGATGATTCAGACCTGAACCTCTTACACACGAATTGTGCTCGTTATTGCTGGTCCATGAGTTAATCAGCATGCCATATTATCTACAATACATATATTATGTATGTTTTTCAATGATTCGTAAAACTTTCATCCTTAATTTTATGTTGGACAATTTGCATATAAAAGCGAAATAATATTAAGTGGTATAAAATTTTATCACACTACAGGATGCTATTAGCGAATTAAAATAATAAATTTACCGAATCCAAAAAACACAATGAACCCTTGTAAAAGATATGTATTTGTTATAGACATTTTTATTGTGATAATTAGAGATGAAAATTATATCCTTCTTTAAATGCAAATCATTTGTTATTTTAAAAAATGTTACAATGTTTTACGTAACATTGTTGAGTTTGTATTTCAAAACACGTATGTGATTTTTTTTTTCACATGCTAAAAGAGTGAGGTATACAGCTTCTTCACATGTTTAGTTCACGCTGAGTTTTTTTAGTATTTTGAAATAGGAAACCACTTAGTGAATTATTCTCTAGTGCTCAGCAATTTGGAAACCGACACCATCATCCCAGAATCAACGAAGGGACTTTCGAATTTTAATTTTATAGCCTCAATCCTCGATGCAATAATGGAAATTTTCAGTTCCGTTAGCTACTGGAATCATTTAAGATCATCTATTTCTAATTTCATTTAAGAAACATTTATTTAATTTTCCCCTCGTAGGTATTCGTCTTGATGCAGTTCGATCCGGGACTCGAATACCAACCCAACCGAGGAGAAAGGGACGACAACTCCTGACTGATGTATTGCAGCGCCTTGACGGATGGGCCCTACAGTTTCCCGACCGCTCGACCACAGGTGCCGTGGTCAGCCTTTATCGAAGTCAACTCTTGCTTCCACCGCCGCCTTCAAGGGCCGCTGCTTTATTTGCCTTAATTTTGCAAAATCGCTGATATCACTCTGCGCAGTGCCAACTGTCTCGCCAATTTGAGAACCCGAGATATTTGCCATGCTTTTCAAATTCTCGCGCAATGTTAACTTCGTTACTTACATAACGAAAAACGTTCGCAACTCGTCATAATCGTTTGGCGTCACAGATGATGATATCATGCTTCTTCTACATCGAAGCACTTACATATCCAAAAACACTGAATATATATAATGCTTAGATTATATAAAAATATTTTTTCTTGCGTGTTCTTTCAAGATTATAAATTATCTTGTTCAGCATGTATCAATAGATTGTTACCACGTGGGCAAGACTTTGGGTGTCATAGTAAAAAAAAAAAAAAAAAACTGAGTCTTAGATTATGATGTTGTCCATTTGTTGTCTTACGTAAAGATAAAAATGAAATAATAATGATAAAGTTAACTCTTTGACTTTGCAAACAAGCATTTGGCCCTCGAAAAGTCTAAAGCTTCGTATTTCTGCGTGGTAGCTATGTATTTTTGTGCTGTTTCTTTCATATCAAGAAATTTAATATCATTTGTGACATTGTTTGCCTAATATAAACCTCAGAAATTAAGGGGTCTGTATATTATTGAAAAGAAAAAAATATATCAATGTTGATTAAAAGTAGTAAAAATCATTGTAAATTTATCCTGAACAAAATATTAGTACGTTATCTAGTAGTAAAAGTGTAGACTATTTAGAATGAAAAAAAAAAAATAATAATAATTTATTCAATTTTATCTTCAACAAATATTGTGATACCTAGAAACAAACAATAGACATGAATCACAAAATAATTAACTTTACATTCCATTAATTTTGACATTTATAATAATGAAATCAAAAATCTTTTATAAATTCAATACACAATTTTATGAAATTAACTAAAATTGAAATTTGATTAATCGATGGAATAGATGTGATTAAATTTAAATAATTAAGACTTTTTCTTAATGATTAAATTATTCATAAGAAATGATTTTTAAAAGGATTTATATATATAAAAATTTTAAAATCCCTAATATTTTTAGGCCAAAAAAAAAATAATATCTATTGTTTACATATCTTTTATTTATTTGTTATGCATAGCGTAACAGTGCAAAATATCGTTAAAAATTTACTTAAATTACTTTGTAATATGTGCACTTGAATTTAAAATAGCTTTAATTTTGACCACATATATATTTTTAGACTACTACTAAGCAAATATATGATTGCCTTTATTAAAATTCCTTATATGTATGTGTAAAACAATGCAAAATTTACATTATTGTATAATAAGAAAATTTCTAAAATCTTGTTTGTTGCAAAATGCGTATTAAATTTTTAAACTATATCAACAAGGGACACACACAAGTTGAGTGTTTATTTACACAATTGTAAAATTTATGATGAAATAAATATTATATGAATTTGCTTTATGTCAGATTATTTTTTCAATTCCAACTATTAGTTCACACACTCGCTATATATATATCTTGTTCAAATTTTCAATCGTTCATAAAATACTTTTTATTCATCCACTCGAGTTTAAAAATTTATTTGCACTTGTAGTGGGATTACACTTGATGTTAATACAGTTTTTTCGAATATTAATTCATTAATTAAATTTAATTAATTAATGTTATTTTTTTTAGATTTAAGTTGCATGTATCTACCAATAGATGGCGCCATGATATAAGAGGAAAATTTCAACTTTTTAACTTAAAAATGAATGAAAAATTATTTATAAAGGACTTTCTGCAATGTAGTGAAAAAAAGTAGGAATTGACTTAATTTTTTTTTCATAATACTTGTTATTTATATATATAATATTTATATTTGTCATACAAATATTTGGGTGTAATCTTAGATCATAAATTGAATTATGTTCTCGACGTTAAATATCTTAGGGATAAATTTAATAGATGCATTCGCGTAATGTATTCACTTATTTGTAGGAACTCTACTATGTCCTTGAAAATAAAAAACTCATTTATCTTGCTTACTTGCTTCCAATCCTATTTGGCATATTCAAGTCCTACTGTTCCATCGAATTTCGAGATCATACAAAAGACTTGAAAATAGAATCCTACGTATGATTACAAATTCGCCCTGGTTTTTCCGAAATGAGGATATCAGATATGCTCTTTACCTCCCAAGTTTCAAACAATTTGTTTATAAAATTGCACACAAATTTTATAACTCCATTCCAAATATTAATAATTCTGTTTTGAATGATCTAAGCAACTATGAATACGACATTTGTGATTTCAAAAAACGCAAAAGGCCTCGCGCTGTTCTGAATATTATTCATTAACGTTTCGATATACCATGCAGCCCGCTGAGTCACAATTCCCTTTAATTGTTTTTGCTTCTATTGTTTATTTTTTTAATAACCTTCTTAAAAATTATAATAATTAAAAAAAATTTTTATATGTATAATTTTTTTATTAATTAAAAAAATAAAAATATTTAATAAGTATATTTTTAATAAATTAATAATAATATATATATATATTATTATTAATTTATTAAAAAATATACTATATATTACTTCTTTTCTATCTAATCAATAGGCTTAAAAAGCCTAAGAAACTTTTTTTCATTCATAAAGCAGGAGATAGAGGTTGCTATGTAACCAAGGTTCTCCGTCAATCTGGCAAATCGTAAATCTTTACTAATAAGTATAGTCAATAAGATTATTAATAAACATACTTTCATCAAATTATTTGAATTGATATTCATTATTTTCAAAAGTTATAATTAATATTTATTATCTGTTTCTTAATATTAATTATTCTCTTTTTAATATTATATGATAAAATAAATTATTTTTTAAATTATTCCTTTAAATAAAGAGTATCTCATTTTTTTTTTTTTTTTTTTCAAAATAAACAGCAATTTTCTAAAAAAAAAAAATCATGTGGAATAGATTTTCAAATGCTTAAAATTATTTCCAAGCATTTTCTTAAATTTCTGAAACATTGCAATTTAATTATTTATTTTTCAATGTTTTGAATAATTGAAATTTAATATGAAATCGTCCCACTTCAAAAAAAAAAAAAAAAATACAAATAAACTTCAAAAAACTTTTAAATAACAATTATGTTTTATATTATAGAAAATTTCACTTAATATTTCTACACAAATATTACTGAATACTTACAGCAAAATTAGTTTCACTGCTTATAGAAGCATAACGCTAATTTGATGAATAAAAAGAAAACCAAACCACATGTAGCTATCATTTAAGTTGTTTCTAAATTTGAAATTTTTGATATAAATTATTTATAAATAGTCATATTCAATAACAGAATTATAAGTGGGCAATACAAAAATTATCCTAATTATTGTTCAAAATAATCATTAATTATTGAAAAAAAAATGTAGGAAAACGATAAATTTTATTTGAAAACTTTCGAAATAAATAGTATTATACAAATCCTTTAATAGCAGCTTTAGTAATTATCAAAATCAGATATAAACAAAAACAATTACCAGGCCAATAAGAAAATATCCTCACAAAGAAAATAATAATGTAAGCTTTTGAACTTTTATTAAAATAATCTTTGAGCTTCAAAATTTGATTAAATTTATTAGAAAAATTTTATGTATATAAGTCTGTTTAATAGAGATGAAAATTATTTATTTTTTAATTAAAAAATAAATTGTGAACTATAATTTTATTTTCTAGCAGAGAAATTTCGATTATAGAACATTCATTTACAAAAAATCGTTTTGCATATTTTAATTGATAAATATACTTACTATCTTTCTCTTCTTTTTTAATTTTCAACGATTTAGAATTAAATTATAATCATCTTATAAGACTGTAAACCACTTTAATCTAACAGAAAAACATTTTAAAAATTTGAGATTTTTTAAGTCAAAAATTTGTGAATAAACAAAATTGCAGCTTTCGAGAAAATGCATGGAACATGTTTCCATCTTTGACCAATAAAAATTCTCAAATATACCTTTATTTTAATTCAGTATTTTCTAATTTATTACTAATTAACAGGCACTAAATGGTGTTGCTCGGTTTCAATATAATGATTTATTTTACTTTGTTAATTTTGATAAGAAAAGATAATAATAATAAAACAACAAAATTTTAATTCAGAAAAATCACAAGAAATGTTTTTCATCAATCTCACTCGCAATAAATCTTTTGGATGTTTTTTTTTTTTTTTTCAACTAAGACAATCATGGCTTCAAAATGCCCAATCTAATACATTACAATTTCATCATACTCAAAATAAATAACTAAAAAATTCAATAAAATTAGGCTCTTTTTATTGTTATTAGAAACAACCTCCATATTAAACATGTTTTTATTTCAAAACTAAAAATAATTTATTTCAATTTAATAAATAAATAAAAAAACATTAGCATAAACAAGTAAATGCCATTAAACCATTTTTCATCGGCAAATGTGGTGCTAAAAGAATATGTGCAGATTATATGGATTTAGCCTTATAGAGGTTGTAACTCTGACCTCTTACATCCTTTGAAAATCCTGTATTTCCAAACTTTAAAATTAAGATTAATTTGAAATTACTGGAGATCCCAGGTCATTTACTCAGCTAGAAAAAGTTTACGTAAGTGTCAACCAGGAGTGATTGTGAATATCGCTGGAATTTTAACTGCACCAGAAATTTTTGGAGACAATGCATAGAACAAATGACTCCTACACCACTATTAAAACAAAAATTTGAAAGAATGGGTTCATCTTATGTCCACTTACAATTTGCATTCTACAACTGCCTACAGAAAGCATATGAATTTCTTTAGCATATTTATTTAAAATGGAGAAGTAAGCATTCCCTGAAGATTAATATAATATAAGAATATGCAACATAAATTTTTAGAATTGGTAACCTTCCCTATAGGCATAAATTTTTTAAATACAATCACTCATTCCAACTGTATTCACAGCACAGAATTGTAAAAACAAAAATCAAGGTATTTATAATATATTTAAAAGGCAAATATTAAAGAGAAAATTCAAATTATTCAGTTTTGCATAATTTTTTTTATTTTAAGGCTGAATTAAATTGTAAATTTTATTACACTTGAATTATACAATTATATAGCTTAGATGAAGATATCTAACAATTATTCTACTCTAAAATGGATAATATACAAAAAGATTTTATTTTATTTTTGTACATTTTGAGCTTGATATGGTTCATTTGAATAACTAGTGATTGTTTTCACTCTAAAATAGCAAGTAATGCAAAAAAAAAAAGAAAAAAATTTTATTTCCATTAAGTCTACAAAGTATAGCAGTTGCATATTCTTCTATTCTCATTTGATTCTTGTTAACCTTATATATGCGTATCGTCTTGGACAGAATGAATCAGAAATGTTCTGGACCACTTTCAATGTTTCTCATTGATTGTTCTATTATTATTTTTTCAATTTTCACTAGTTAATAATTATATATTTATTATTGGTTTATTACTGATAAAATACATGGGTATTGTTTTGGGGAGAGTGGGTCAGTGATGTCTTGGACCACTTTCAAAATTTCTTATTGGTAATTTTATTTAATTTATGTCATAAGCTATTCGTTTATTCATTTATTTTATATATATATAAATTTAATGCCAACAGCATTCGGTGTTTTCAGATGGTTCTCACTTCCCATGCTCGATTTCATTCCCATTATATTCAACATGGTATGGCTGCTCTGTTTATAATTTCATTTTATGTTTCTATTTTCTTTTATATTATAACTCACATCTTTTTCATGGACTTTATGTAGTTAATTTAACTTTCTTATAATATAAATATATATTTTCCTTTGAGTAATTTAATTATTAAATAATTACTCAATGGAAAAGAAAACCTGTATATCCACCGAGCTGATTCTTTCTTTCTTTTTTTTTTTTATTTCTTTCACAAGCTATTTTATAAATATTTGATTGTTTTTTGTTTCCTTTCAAATGATGAGCATGATTCTAGCAAAGAAAAACAGAATAAGATAGATTATACAGAAAAAAAATTTTTTTAAACTATCATAACTGCTAAATGTTTTATTCAAATAAAAACTAACTATTTATAGTTAAAAACTACTTTATTTCACACGTTACTTTTTTTGACAAATACATTCTTTAAAAAGTGCTTTTCGTTGCTTCAAATACATTATGTATTGTTGATTTTTGGTGAAACACTTTGAATAAAGTTTGAAGCAAAACGTCAACAAGTTGTACTGCATTTCGATTCAAATTTATTTTCAGTAGCAGATAAGGCATATTGTGCCAATGAAAACAGACAACAATAAGTATATCTATTTGTTTTAAAAATAAAAACCTTATTAAAAAGACAATATAGTATGTTGAATCAAAATAAATAGGGAAAACAATACAAAACAGTTTAAATGTAATACTTTTCATATGTTTATAACAATAGAATGAAATTTTAAATTGCTTCTTATATAGAATTTGGAATGAAGAAAATGAAAAATTTTCTAAAAATCATATGTACAAAAATGAATTTGACCTTGAAGAAATAATATACTTTAACGAGCATGAGCAACTTTATGCATAAACAAAATATTAAATAATAAATCAACTAAAAACTATTAAAGACTAAAAGTATGATTGGATTTATTCAACATTAGGGTAGAACAATATGCACAATGAAAATAAATAAGCTGAATACTGTCTAAACTAACCAGATTTAAATTTTTACCTTAAGAAATCTTAACTTAATTACTTTTAAGAAATTAACAAAAATTAATACTAGTCATATCTCATGAAATATAGAGTATTTTACAATTGATATATTTTAAAAACTCATTAATTATTTATTTAATAAATCATTTTCTCTTCATACATGAGAAAAGTTATAAGAATACGGTCAAAAAACTATTCTTATTTGAAAGATTATCTATTAGTATTACATTCTAAATATATATATATATATATATTTATTTTGATACACAATCAGTCAAAGAAATATGGTTGTACTTTCACAATCTTTTAACTTTGTACAAACAAGTTTCATAAAATTCATTTTCAAAGATTTTATAAATTGTTTTTATCATTCTTGTTAAGTCATACATAATTCATAGAAAGTAATACATCCAAATAGGATTATATATTATAAATATATTAGTATTGGTAAGCAAACTGTCACCATCATGTTTTTGAAATCAAATAACTTACAACTGTCATAAATAGATACAATGCATCTAATTAAGATACAACACAATAATTAAAGCTCAACTTTTTTTGCAATACAATTCAGCATGTATAAAAAAGAGTGTATAATTTACACATTATGTACATAAAATAATACAAAATTCATTTAATCAATCTCCATTTCTTGTATATGTTTCACAGAATTTTGGTTCCCAGAAAGTATGTCGCCAGAACTGTCATCAATACCATTAGATTCCTTTTCCGAGTCTTTACTTCGTTTCAATTCAAATTTGACATCATTATCATTGATAGAATTATAACTGTCTGATTCACTACAAACAGGACTGCTTTTTCTAGATCTTGTAGCCCTACTTTTCTGCAGAGCAGAATCAGTCAAAAATAGAGAGGACTGTAATCCCTCCTTAAGACTACACAATGTTTTGTGAAACCTGTCAGCATCAGATCGTACCCTTTTCAACTCCTCTTCAGCTACACGTAACTTCTGTTTAACTTCTTCAAGTTCATGAGATAGTTTCTGTGAAACTTTCTCTTTGTTGGATGTAGCTTCATTCACATTTTCTGGAAAGACATGTAAATGTAAAATTAATATCTATGTTCAAAAATTGAATTAAAGAGGTTGTTTATTTATTTATTTTGAAGTTATTATATACATAATATCTAGAAAATAATGTATTAAAGAGCATCTTCTGAAGGCTACCAAATCTGCAAAAATCTTTTTGTACATAAGTGTACAAAGGATATAGTTGTATTCCCACCTCTAAATTTTTCAGTAAATTTAATCTCTTGTATGATTAAATTAATGTCACAAAAAAAATTACATAATGTTTTAAGTTAGTTTAATAAAAAACTTATGAGTTTCTATGATTTGTTAATAGATTGTGTAACAGTATGCTATTTGATACACCAAAGAACAAAAAAATATAATAAGAAATAACTAAGTAAGTTATTTCTTAAAATAAAATCTATATATATTTATATTTCTTTTTTACCCTTCAAAAAAAGCAATTACCTTAAACAACTGAACAATTTTTTCGATAAACATTGTTCAGATTTTCACTACCATTTACAGGGTGAACTCAACTAAAAGTAACAGCTATGGCAATTATGTGTTTACATCATATAATTTTGACATCAGCAATTTCAAAATTATACTCAATAGAGGCACACTTGGTTACAATTTAAGCCTTTGTTACTTTACTTTGATTGTTTAACTTTCTATTTAATCTCAAATAAGACTTAAGAAGTGTTCTTGAAGAACTTTGAAATCATAATTTTTTTAAAAAGTAACATCTTTTGATAGTTAGTATTAAGGAATTTAATTTCAATAATTAGAAAAATCCTATTTTGAAAAATATTATTGACAATTTTTTAATGTAATATAATATGTCTCAAAAATTCATGTAGGATTTGAATTCTTAAACATCCTAAATAGTCTGGAACATATGGCAATGAAAGAGCCAATTTCCTTTCAAAATGCAACTTTAGGTTTGGTATCCGAGAAGGAAGTGAGCATACCAAATTGTTTTCTAAAACAAATAATTTTTCCCCCTTTATTGAAGGCATTACTTCTTGCGTGAATTTTTTGACAAACCTTTATTTAAATTAAAGCTATCCAAACAGAGTGCATTCAAATTAAAATTGTTCTAAAGTGAATTTTTAATTTTTTAAAAATTTGTGTGGCATTTTAATATATTTTTTTTTTCAGAGCACCGCTGTGAAATGTATTTATAATTTATATATATATATTTATTTCCAATGGCAGGCTACAAAAAGTAATAAAAGAAAAAGAACACAGGGAGCATGAAAACAACAGCGAGAATCGAAAGAAATCACATAGTGACATGTTTAGCCCATAAGGGCCCTAGCCTCCCAATAACGACCCTACACAGTAGAGGAAACAAGTGCAGGGCAGACAGGAAGGTGAGATGAATCCATGTCCTCTCCAAGACTGCAGAGCATGCATTTTGGGCTTGCAAACATTTTCATTCGAAAAAGATGATTGACCAAACAATCATGGCAGTCTGAAAAGGGCAACACCTTTCAACCTCGGCTGATCAGGGATGTTTAGAATAAAATTAAAGTTTTAGATGAGTTGCCTTCAAGTAGATTATCAGATAAGAGTGTTCCAAAAGAAGTCTCGGATCATCAGTTTCATTGAGTGAAAAGAGATGTCTTTACAAAAGGTTTGGGTGATGGTTGTTCCTTTTTTGGCAAGAGAATCCACCTCCTCATTACCCAAGATCCCACAATGGCCTGGGATCCACCGCAAACGATATCCTTGCCTTTTGAGTCAAGTTCTTCAAGATAAGAGATGCACTTTTCGATGGAAGTAGATTCAGTACTAGGGAGGAATTGATTGTCAAAAGTGCTGCCTTTGAGTCAGATAGGTTGACTGCTCTAGTAAATTGTTCTGTTCGGCACTGCAATTGAGTTAGAGCAATATGTAAAGCTTCGACTTCACCGTCGTAAGCAGATGCAAAACAGCCGACAGGGGCATAGATAGAAAACAGGTCGCAGAAAACTCCTGCCCCAGCATTTATTCGCTTAATTTTATATATATAATAGGAGTAAAATGAAGAAACTCCATCTCAATGAAAATAATATATTTGGAATATCTGCAATTAACCAACAATTGAAAAAATTGCTTTAATTCTAAAAAACAGTTCATGTTTTTATATAAATTATTGTAGAATTATGCAAATATATTAATACATACCAAGCTGAATCTGCAATTCTTTTACACTTTCATCTGTATTTAAACGAGCTTTCTCACTTCGTTCAACTTGCTCCATTAATTTTCCAATATCAACAAGAGCTCCTTGAAAAGGAACTATCGATATATCTGACCCATCTTCTTTTTTTATCTTCAGAACTATTTCCATTTTCCATAGGAAAAAATTTGAGTGCAGAAATATATTTCCTATTGCCTAAAATGAAAAGCAAATATTTTTAAATTCTATTTACAAATAATATAACACAAAATTGTATTTTCAATGGATAACATTAAAATAGCATATTAATAAAACAGTAAAATAATAAGGCATAAAAATATTAAATATAATTAATAACAATACTATTCAAACTTAAAAACAAAAAGTTAAACAAGTATAGGAAGAGAAAGAACACCACACCAGGAATGAAAAGTATTGGTAGCATTAACAATAAAATCTTTTGATGAATCCTTGATTTGTATACGAAAAATATATATAACAAATGTGTGAGTGAGTGTTTGTGCGTGTGTATACATATATATACTTACATATAAAGAAAATTAAAGAAATATTTTAAAATAAAGCAATCTGTATTAATTTCTTTTATTTTCTTCAATTCTATTACCAGATTTTAAATAACATGAACATTTGAATCTATATTTAATAAGGCTCTATATTATTATATATTGTAAATTTCATGCTCAGTTCAGTTTAAATAGTCTTAATAACATTTATTATTATTAAAAATATATACAAATCTTCTTTTAACAAGTATATTGTTAAAGTATTATGGACAAAGAGAATAAAGATCTATTAAAAATATATTTCATTTTTTTTTTATCTTAGTAAGTGCATAAGTAAATTAAAAAATAATGACAAAATAAAAATATTTAGCATATGACCTAAATATTGTACTGTAACAAACAATTTTTTAAAAATAACAATAAATTGTAAATATGTTTTTGTTAACATTAACACATTTCAACCCTTCGTAACATTACAAAAGAAAAAAAAAAATTGAAACATTTTTCTAATAATATATATCCATAAAACTTTGTAAGATAAATAATTGCTTAACAAATTTATTGAATCAAACATATTTTCTTAATCAAAATTCAGGATGTTTATTTTAAAACAATAACAAAAGGTTTTATTTTACTTTCATAAAAATTCAAATTCAGAGCAGACATCACCTATCGGTGAACAACTCTTTTTCTGACTGACTATCTCTACATTCATGCCAATAGTAATGGAAAGAGTCAAAGACACCAGATATTATAACATGTTTTATATTATAAAATAATTGAATTTTATTTAATAAAATAGTTACATCATACCTGCAGATAGGTCTTCAATGTTTACTTTAATCAAATCATTTTTGCATGCTTTATCACTATCAACAGGACAATCAGTCAGTTTGCGGTAGTGAAAAATTTCTCGATTGCATACTTTTTGAACCAATTTACGAACCTGGAGAAAATGTGCACATATTTTTAATTAAAAACAGGAGATAGAAAAAAAGGCAATAGTCTCCATAAAGATTTACTTGGAAAAATATTAAAAAATTATTTAGCAAAATTTTAAATCCATAAAAAAATTCACTTTTTGCATCATAAAAATATAACATATTTTCGCATTTTAACAATCATGCTAAATATTAAAAATTATGTGATATCAAAATAATTTTCCTCATTCAAAAATTGGTAGCAATTTTGCTTAACACTGAAATTTTAAAATGTAATAAAGAACTGCTTATAAAAATAATTGTAAATAAATGTATAAATGTGGTGAATACAGAAAAAAAAAAATTCAATTTACTCAAAAGAAATTCAATTTTTAAATTAATTTAAAATTTATTATATATGATTTTAGCATATTATTACATAAAAAATTTTAATTATTAAAGACTAAGCTACAGGTTGATTAACAATGCTTCCAACATAGAATACCAAAAGAGCCATGCATGTAAGAATAGGAAACTCTTTTCAATTTCATATTAACAATCCAAATTCTAATGTTTAATGAAGTACAAAATCAGTAAGGTAAGATATTGTGAGAAATTGATTTAAAGATCTACTTGCAATTAAGCATCTCATAAATTACCCGCATTTTTTGATTAAAAGGCAAAATTTTGATACTTGCATAACCTACACAAATTGATATTAAAGCAAAACATTTTTATCTTAATTTAATATATAAAGAAATTGCAGATTGTTAGCATGGTAAACTTGTACTCATAGAGAAATTTTGAAATTCCAAATCTTAATTCACAGTCATTAATATCAAATAAATTTTGTAAATACCACTATGTTCAGGTTTTATTCATTTATTAACCATGTTACTTCCTTTAATAAGCATGCTGCCATTATTAATGCATAAATAACACTTATTTCTGAGTTCCACACATTGGTAAATTGCAGTTAAAGATGATAAATAAAATTATACAGCTTGTCAGCCAATAAAAATGGCAAGTTTAAATTAACATAAATTGATTTTTTTTTAAATATTTAATTAAAAATAATAAAACTATAAAATGTTTTAAAAACTTTTCAAGTTATATCTTTTTTCTTCATTAAAGAAAACAAAATTTGTTTTAAGACTTAATTTAATTGAAAGCACTTACTTGAGCACGAGAAAGTAGCAAACCAAGAGTATAAAATAATTCTTCTAAGTCATTTTCCAGTATATATCCACAATGAGTTTGATCAAAGTACACAAAAGACAGTAATAAATAAGGATCGTGGGTTAGCATTTGTATTTTCTTTTTTCTTCTCTTTCTCTTTTCTGTAATATTGGTTTGTTTAGATGAAAATAATTATATATTAATCAAATATTTAAAAAAATGGACAATCTTAATAAGACTACAATGCAATTTTAATATAGCACAGGAAATGAAACTTTATTGACTAAGGAATACACATTTACCTCGTTTGTCCTCAAAATTATCGTCATCTTCGGATTCATCATCATCTCTGTCCGAATCATTTTCATTTGAGTCATCTTTGCGGCGGTTATCTTCCTTTTCATCCTGCAAAAGAAAAAAATCTCTTTTTGAAGAATTAATTTATCTAAGTTTACTATATCCAGGTGAAATAGGAAAAATATATATATATAAAGGTGGGAAAAACATCAAAAGTATTTTTGACTCATTTAATATGTTGAAAAAATATAAACCATGAATTCATTAATTTGATTTTAATGTAAATATTATAAAAATGTAGTAAACAACAATACTATTGAGGTATAAGGATAATAAAAAGTTTTTAGATGGCAATCTTGCATGAATGCTCATTTTTTTTTTTTTTAAATTTACAAATAAGTATGGAATTAAAAATTATTAGCTTATTCAACAGAATTTCATTACAACCACTACTTTAAGCAAAGATACTTAATTAATATTAGATATTTTTAATTATATGTTTCATGCATACATAAGCACAAAAGGTTAAACAACAAAATAATGAAATACTTTTTTTTCTAATATTTCAAATGTTGGAATAGATAAAATCTTTTCAATGATAATAAAGTGTTGAAACTAGGAAAGTAATTGATAATTAACAATTCTTTTAATAATAATCTTATCCTGATATGAATGAAAAATTCGAAAAACGTGTAAACGTAATGTTGTATGAGAAAACTTAACAAAACTGAAAAAATAAATAAAATAAACCACATCAAGCACATAATATTAAAAATTATAATTTTATCTATATTTATATGAAATTATTTAATGACTATTACTTAAAAAAAATATTTATACAGAAATAAGTAAATAAAACCCATGCAACAATTGAAATGATTCTACTGAATAATAATTATAATAAATTTAGTTTAAGTTTTAAAAACCTAGTGGAAATTTGAATGAGTTGACAATCATTTAGCTGAATCATAATTTGCTGAATGAAAATATAAAAATTGAGGTAATATAAAAAGAAAATAACAACTACCATGGAAAAGGCCATCAATTACAACAAAGAAAATATTAAAACAAATAGAATTATTTGCAAGGAAAAAATTTCTAATTCAGTTTACCTTTTTTCCTTTTTATCTCCTTTCTTTTGTCCTGAAAATGTCAATATAATGTTAAATAAATACAATACCAACAATAGTACAATACAATAGTTAATTAAATATTGATATATTGTTAATGATTGCACACTTGAAACTAAAAGTATTAAAAATAATCATATTAATGCAAGGCATGGTCTCAGGTAGAAGTAGAAAAATATATTATAAATGGTATAGTATTAAATATTTTTTTTCTTTTTCCTAATTTAATGAAATTTGACTTAAAGCAATTATAAAATAAAATGCCAAATGTTCCAGAAATACAGTGTAAATTGAGTTACTTGGCATTTCTTTATTTGATTTTTTTAAAAATGATACGTTATAGTTATCATATTTTAAGTGAAATGTTTTACTAATGATGTTGTGTATAATATGCTCAAACTCTAAAGTAAAAAGAAATATTAAATTGGAGAACAATTTAACAGAGTTTAAATTATGAAAAACATAGTTAAATACCTTTTCATCATCTTTATTTTCTGGTGCTTCCACAATAGCTTGATAAATACGAAAAGCAAAATCACGAGTCATCATTTCATTAAATAATTCTGCAAAAAGAGAGACCTGAAAGAAAATCAAAATATATTATTACATAATTGAAAATTTATATTAAGTTAAATTATATATTGATAAAGATAATTTCAATAAAAGTCATTTAAAAAAATAATATTAATTTAAGTCCCAAACAAGCAAGTACAAATATGTCTCTGATAAATTAAGAATTTACTTTAAATGTAACAAATTTTATTCTACTAACGCAATCAAGTTTGCTATTAATTAAAAAATATTTATTAAAGATATTCATTTTTTAAAAAAAAAAGGAAACAATGCGTTCAACTTGTTTTTATATCATACTTCAAATGAATGTTCCTTGTTGTCTTCTTGTCGATAGTCTAGCAGTACCGACAAGGACATAACAGTACAATCAAATTTCCCATTTTTTGCAGTTCGTGATGGCTGTACTACTATAGCTGGAGAATCTGGAAAGTTCCATTTTTCTCCAGCAACTTTTTCCTTTTCTTCCTTAGACTTTTTATCATCTTCCTGAAAATAAACCAAAAATATTTAAAAGTGTGAGATAAAAATATAGAATGCCTGAATGTAATAGTTTAATTGACAAATCTCAAACATTTGTAACCCAATGCTCAACACTTATTGTAGAAGATAAATTAAAAAAAAAAAAAAAAAAAAGAAGGAAAATGAAAAAGAAAACCCCTAAAAAAAATTTATTTTTATAATCTGGATAGGCAAATAGGTTACTTTTATTGCAGAGATGCATAGGGTAAATTAACCGTATAAAGTTTTTCAAATACAATTACCAAAAATAAATTAAATTATTATTATTTAATAAATAATTAAAATAATTATACAGCCGTAAATTAAAACAATTCCGCCCATTAAATAATTTTAAAATTTAAAATAGCAATTTACAAATAGAATTTTTTTATGATCGAAATACTAAAATGAAAATGTTCAGATTAATTAAAAGAATTAGCATGTATTAAATACTATGCATGTTTTTGAAACAAATTTAAATTTGAATTTTAACTCATATTTTCATATTTTTTTTCAGATCATATTTTTTATTTAATATTTAAATGAATCACTTAACTTGGCATTCTTTAACTTAATACATTCTTTATTTGATAGAAAAATATTTCTTAAAATTTTAAAGATTAATTTTAGAAAAAATTACAATCAACATGTTAAATTTAAAAAATATTTAAAGTAATAAAAATCATAGACAATTAAGATAAATTTATTATATTGTATTTATTTGTATAATAAATAAAATTAATATACTAAAAGGGGGTTAGTATATTTTTCACAAAGAAAAATTTCTTAGCCTATAATAAATTAATACTTGAGATTAAGTATTTATATATATATATAATAATAATTAAATTAAAATTAATTAATTGCATATTAATTTCAGTTTTTAAACACAATTAAAAATAAATAAATTATATTATATATAAATATCTAAGTATTTTAAGATATTTTAATTTTAAAATTATATTCATTAAGACATATTCAGAAAATAATTATTCATTTATAAATAGTGTCACTCTAGCATAACAAAAATCCAAAAAATTAAACTGAGAAATAACTTTTTCTTTTTTCTTCTCTTCTGAACTTCCATCAGCTTCTTCTGTATTCATAGATTTAAGTTCTAATGCTTTTTCTTCAGCTTCCTTTTCTGATTCCGCTTTTAATGCTTTTGATAATCTTGCAACTAATTGAGATTTCAAACCCTTGATACTAAGATTTCTTGCTTCTAATTCACGTTTAAGATCACTCACCTTCAAAAACAGACATATATATTTAAATAAACATCAATTGCAAATAATGCATCATAGAATATATTTATATTAATGATTATGAAAGATACTATGCAAAGTTTTGCAAAATATATAACAAAGTTCATCATACTTAAATAATATTTAAAGAATTTAATTGCTAATTTTTAAATATAAAATATTTAAAATTTAATACTGATAAAAATATAAAAAATATTTTAAAATGTATTAGTGCATATGTTGCAGCATGTGCAAAAATCCTTTTGGGGAAAAAAAAAAAAAAAAAAAAAAAAGATTGCAGGATCAAAATAAGTTTTCTTTACTGAAACAGAATTTATTTCAGTGATTTAAAGCTTAACAAAATTAAATATTTAATATTATAGTACACATTGAAAAACAATGATTGTTTTAAAATTAATATAATGTTTCAAATATTATATATCATACAATTATATGGATTGAAGATTTTTTTTAATTCAAAAATTGTCTTTTTTAGGAAAATGTTTATGTTATAACTTTTACAATTTATTAATAACAAATGAAAAAAAAATTAAATTTAAATTGATGAACCAAGATCATGATAAAGCTTGATTTAATTATTGTAGATTATATGAACTAACATTTAATTCCAACTAATAAAATGTACTTAATTAATGAATTAACTAAAGTAAATAATAAAAACTCTGTTGAAGTAAAATTTTAATCATATTTATTAATAAGATGATAAATACTTGAAATAATGATAATACTTTTATAATAAAATTTCAATGTGTGTAATAAAAATCAAATATTTCCATTTAGTGATATAAAAACGAAATATACACTACAGGAAATATTAAAAAGTAACAACAAAAAAATAAGAAGTTTAGAGAATAAGAATAAAAGTTATCTGATTCAGAAAACTTAACAAAGCTCCTTGAAAAAAAATGTTACATAAATTAGCATCATAAAAATATATTAACATTTTAAAAACTTACTTTTAATTGTTTTAGGATCCAATTCAGAAAAGTGAGTCGGTTCTTTTTTCTCTGTTTCACTGGCAGGCTCTTCTTCATCCTAAATGAAATAACAAAAGAAATTCATTAATAAGAAAACATCATAGTACCTAAGTTCTTCAATTTTAAATTCTAGGAGCAAAAAGATTGAGAAGCTTTTTTTTTTCAAAATTTATATTTTTCTGGCATTTTTTAATATTGTATAATCTATCTCTAAATTATTACAATATTTTTTTTAGTTAATTAATTAATGGTCATTGTGATTTGTAAAAATCCCAGATAATCTTTTTACTTCTAGAAGATCAAAATTAAGAAAATAAGAGAAATAAAAACCACAATGGCAAGCTTCAACCATTTCCTCTCTCAATCATTTAATTATCAGGATCTACACATATACGACGATTTCCAATCCCTGTGGAATGAAAAACATAAAATAACTATATACTGTAAGTACTGCCTTACATAATACGGAAGGCCATCCAGTCGCTCCAATAGTTCTTCATGTCACCTTTTAAGAGATAGAAAAAAGTTAATTATCAATAGATGTTGACTAGCCACGTTTAATATTTTCAGAAAAGAATCTTAAATTGTTTTTATCAAAGTTTTTTAAGTTATGGCAGTTTGTTTTTATATCTAGTTGTCAGATGGTATACTTAATAAAATAATCATTTGAAGTCTTTGAAACTTAAGAAAATGAGTAACATTATATGTATATATGCTTTGTAAGTTAATAAAAAATATTTATATCTTATTTAGAAATTTAATATATATAATTTTATCTGAAATTATTTACAACCTTACTTTAGATTGTTAAAAGGGTAAAATGTTTACATTTTTTAAAGTACTTTTGTTACTCATTTTCTGGTGATCTGAAATTAATATTTCCATTTTAGGATTATATTTTTTCAACCAAAAAATTAATATTACACCAAAATATTTGATAAATTGTTCATTCTGATTAGGTCATTTTGTATCTTTATAGAATAATATATAGTTGATTTATAACATTTAATGTTAAGCATTGTATGTCATGGAAATTCCATAATTAAAAAAAAAAAGAATTTAATAACATATCTTCAGCATACTACAGTAGTGCCCAAAAAGTAAAACCAATTTTCAATTTAAATTTCCCAGGCATATGGAATTATATCAATCAATCGAGCGAATATCGTGACAAAGGTGTAGCAAACTGAAAATAGCACGCCAAAGTCGCTCGAAAAGCAAGGTCATGTTGACTGTTTTCATCGATTACCATTGTGTGGTGCATTATGAATTCCTTTTGCCGGGTCAAACTGTCAACAAGGAATATTATTTGCGTGTTATGCTTCTTTGTGTGAAGCTATTCGCAAAAAGAGGCCACATTTATGGAAAGGCAAATTTTGGCTTTTGCAACACTTTGATAATGCGCTAGCTCACACTGCATTGATTCTTCATGACTTTTTCGGCAAAAAATGAAACCTATATCATTCCACAACCACCGTATTCACCTGATTTAGCACTGTGTGACTTATTCCCTAAACTTAAAAGACCACTCTGGGGACACCGTTTTGAGTCGATTGAAGAGATTCAATGTGAATCGCCGCACGCTTTGAAGGCCATTCTGGCCAATGACTTTTTAGCATGCATTGAGGATTGAAAAACATTGGCATAAGTGCATTATGTCCGAAAGGGAATATTTTGAAGGCGATAAAATAAATTTGGAAGAATAAATAAAGAGTTTTTGAAAAAAAAATTAAAATTGGTCTTACTTTTTGGGCACAGTAGTATATCTATAACATATCTTTTCCAAATATTCAAGTTTGAACTTGAATTCAGAGGTGTTATTATTTTGTACTGATTTTCAGGCTCAACTTAGATACATTTAGATATAAAAATAATGTATCTTTTTTTTTTTTTTTTAAAGCAGTTATCAGATAAAACATTAAAAAAAAAAAAAATGGTCATTCTGATTGGATAATATTTACAAATTTTATAAGTCTATTTAACTTCAATCCAATTTTAAAAAAACTTTTTATTATACAAGATAACTTCTTGTTAATTTAATGAACTGAGACAAATTTATAAAATTTTCAATAGACCTACTATATTGTTTTCTTTAAAATATTACAACAGATATTGTAAAATCAATTCAAAATTTCAGAATTTGCCTAATATATTAAAATTGGACAATCTTAACTGAGTCATATTATATTCAAAAATATTAAATGTATACCTGAATTGTATTATCATACTAATTTAAAAATTTCAATAATTTATTAATGAACTTATAAGCAAATTGCATTTTTTTTTTCTTTTAAATACCAGATATTTCAGAAAAAAATGCACAACTGTAATTTTCATATTTAAGAAATAAGAAAAAAATTAATAGATTTCTTCCAAATCAGGTATACATACATCACCTATTAAAACTTTTTTTTTTTTTTTCTAAATCTGACTATTTTAAGTGAAATAGTCAAATTTAGATAACCATCAAAATTCCAGAAAATTACTTACATATTTGGTATTTTGGATATGCAATTAATCAAATTTAAATATTTATATAACTTATATCTTTAATATTTTTTAATATAAAATTTTTTAGATAATATTTTAAGTTCAATAGTTACTTTAGCATGTGCTATTACAATGATACATAAATGATTTAACTCTCTTTTGAAATACACAAAACACCAATTAGTAGTAAATAATTTTAGCATACAATATAAATTTTTATCACTTATAAATTTCAAAGACTTAATATTGATTTATTATATTAAAAATTTTAATAAATTAATATTAATTTTAGAAAATTTTTAATTTAAACATAAACAATTTAATTAGACATAAACTCAAAATGCCATAACTATAAAATAAAAAATATTAATATTAATATTTAAATATATATTTTTCTTTTAAAATGTGAATCAATCCTTTTAATGTACAAAGAAAATAGATTCGTACAAAGAATCATTAAAATTTGTTTTGTGATTAAATGAATTATTTTAAGAACGTGGCTAGTCAATGGAGGATGGTGCTGAATTGCACCGTCTCTAGAGCAAAAGAATGGTAAAAAGAAAAGAAACCATATAATGTATCAGTGCCTGGGCTTCAGGGTCCGAAGTTTCTTCAGGGAGCTTCGGTTGAAGCAGTTTTTTGATATCTCCAGTGGCAACCATGCCATCCCACTCTATGCGTGTGGGTAGGCAGCTCCAAACATCTGGCATGAAAAGAACCACAGTTTCGAAGCGCAAGCCGCGGCTTTTGTGGCTTGATGATTCTCCTCGCCGGTAGTACATCTCAGCAAAACGATACCTGAAGGTGTCAAAGAAAGACAGAACGACAGCTATGTATGCTAGAGAGAAAATGGAGGCAAATCAGCCTCCCACGAGTCTGTATTGAGGATGCCAACAGAATTTTTCCATTCAGAAATTTAATACAATTTTGCATAAAATAAAATATTAAATTATGAACAGTTTCTTAATTTTTTTAACTACAATTTTGAATGATTTTCTTTCATTTATATTTACTTCTTATGTTTCACCAAATTAATTGTTGGCAGCCTCATTTCAAGCAATGTTCTTATTTTGCTACATTTGTTCTTTATGCTTTTTTTGAAAAAAATTTATACAGAAATTTTAAATAATATTTTCATTCTATTCTGAAAGGCCATACGAAACAAAAATATATTATATTTTTTTAAAGGAAATGATTAACAGATAAGAATTTTTTCAACAAAAGTAAAAAATAATACATGCAAATTTTTAAATTGAAAATAAATAAAAATATAGCAATTTTTTTCTTTATTTTAATTTTTCTATTTGCATAAAGAACAAATATAAGAGTTTTTCCACACAAAAGCATAAGACAAAATTCAATAAAATTTCACAAATGTAGAGGTTAATAATTTTCCAAAATCTCTATACAATAGAATACAGAATGAAATAAATAAATAAATCAATAATAAAAAAAAAACTTTGCCAACATCACTCACAAAAAGCTCGGAAATTTAAATCAAAATTTTAATTTAGATAAAAGTCAAAATTTTAAAATATTTTTGACAGTTAAAAATTTTAAATTTAAATCATTACTTCTACATTTATGAAGTTAACATACAAAATAAATTTTTAATTTATTCATCTGCTTAAATGCAAAACTTGTTTACTAAATCATATAAACTTAATTGAAACAAAAATAAAATGAAATATTAAATTACAGAAAGTAAAAATAAAAATTACAATTATACATTCAGTATACAATGCTATATAAAAAAAAAAAAAAAAAAACAGATCATAAAGAGAAATAATAAAAAATTATAAATTGAACGAGCAAATTAAAAAAAAAGAAATTAAGTGGAATATATTGAACAAATTTGAATAAAAATGATACTTCAGAAAATAAATATTCAATATAATGCAGAATTTAAAGGATCAAGATCAATCAGATCAATATCAATTAGAACGATGCTCTTCATTTATAGTTACATATTATAAATATTAATAAAACTTCTGACAAAATTAATTAGATAAAGAAATCCATAACTGAATACGAAGTTGATCAAAATTTAGTAGCAATGCCAAAAATATTTCCTAAGAATATTGAATAATCTAAATATATAAAAAATAGATAGAAAACAGGACTAAAATAATACCTTGCAAAAAAAACTATTATTTTTTAGATGAGGTACATAAAAATAAAACCTTCAACAAATGTTAGCATCTACAATCAACAAGGATATCTTGTAGATTGACTAGAGTACCAATGCAACCTAGGCAGCAGAACAATATTCAAATTGTAGAAGAGATCTAATGAACTAGGGAACATATTTATTTCAAAATATTAATATATTAAAAACAAATGAAATCTGAAACATTAATCAACAAATGCCAATACATATTAATGAACTTTGAATCACAATAGAATATTATTATTAATCATGAATTATGATATACATAATCATTGATATTCATTTTTTCTCAATCTGAGATAACAAAAAAAAAAAAATTGATATGAAATTTAACTTAAAAAATTCTTTATAAGCCTTATGTTTCCCTTACAATTCCTTAATAATCAAATCAAATCAAATCTTATTTGTTTTCAAAAGTGCTAACGTTAGAACTCCATGAAAAAGATATGAAAATAAAAACTATTATAGTAGATATATTAACTCCTCTTCCTCAAAAAATTACCCACATTTAGATTAGAAGGCCATAACTTGCAAAGCTTTATCCAATCATATGACAAAGAAAAAAATTCCTAAATTAACTTTTCTAATACTATATTTTGCATTAGCAGATATACAATTAAGAGTTGTAAAAAATGTCTCCGGGACAAAAATCATTACGCCTGCTCTTTTTCTCTTTCTGTAATATTTAAATAAACATAAATTATATCAACATTAATACACTACATTGACATAAAAAAAATTAATGGTCATGTTGGCATAACCAAAAATGAACAAGCAGTTATTCCTTTATGACAGTGAAAAGACTACTTGAGAGTCTGTTGACTTGGCTTTTATCTGGGTTTGTCCATTTGTTCTTCGATCAAGTTTTCCTGATAGTATATTTTATTTGATTTAATTTAGTTTTGTCTTTTCAGGTAAATCATCTGCATTTCCTACTCAATTATTTGTTTTTGTTTGTTTCTCAATTAATGTAAATCAAGAAGGCCCTACACTTAGTGTGGGAATATTTCGAGTTTGGTATGGTGATTATCGCACCTAATACGAATTCAATGGACTAGATCTTAGATCTCAGTCATTAATCTCAATGTGACATTGATATAAATTTACAACTCGGATATCAACATGGAGTTTGTTGCTTCATCATTGTATTTGAAGTTCCGCACAGTACAATACCGAAAGAACATTCTAGAGTTCTCAAGGATAATACAGCTTCAAAACATATTGATTATATGTGTATTCCTAGACAAAGTAAGCTACTTTTATTCATTACTCATTTTGAAAACCACCAGAGAACTGGCAACAATGAAAGCCATCCTGACATTCCAATCAAAGCATTCCTTTACCCTAAAAAAATCTCTACCAGATTTTTACAGCATAGTATACCTACAGCTATATTACTTGCTGAACTTGCAACAGAATTATAAAAGGAGAAAACAACTTCTCTCCCACAGAACTTTGCCAATTGGCAGGAAAACAGGCAAAGATTACCCTTTCCACTCCAGTTATAGTTAGAAATTATGCCTACAGACTATGCCCAATTGCGCTTTAAAGCAACAAAAATTACTCTGTTTTATGATAAACCTTGTCAGTGTAAAAAATGTCATTGATATATTCATCCAACAGTGAACGGCAAAAATCCAGTGCCTGTGAATACTATAGTGCCCAAATTCTAAATAATCTGCACAGCAAAATGTATCAATTGTAGTGCAAATCAATTATCATAAACAACATCAACTGTCCTAAATGAAAAGCAGAAAAACTTTCTAAAATTTAAAAACTCTCAATAAAATTTCATTTGTTGAATCTCAGAGACTATATCACATTCCAAAAGAGGACACTTTTTTTTTCATCTAAATTAAAAGCTGCCACTTTTAACTATATTACTAAGAATGAAATTACAAAAATTATTTCAACAGAAAACTGTGGAAACTCAACAATTTATTGAAAGAAATCAGTCAGGCACAAACCTGTATTTTTAGGTATCTCTTAAAAACACTCATATCCAGTTATCCAACAATATAACTGCAATTCTCGCCTCACTAAGTCTAGCCATACAAAAACTCTCTTCTCCTACAGTTACTACTCCAATTCCTCCATTTAAAGATCCATCCACATCATTCTGGCTTTATTCCTTTCATGGATTGCATGTATTCATTATCACTCCTACAAGCACAAAATAGTTGAAGCAAAAAAAATTTTTTGTTTTTCTAAAATAAGAAATTTCTTCTGCTTATCACTTAATTTTTAGTGACAAACTTATTTATAAAATCTTAAAGGTCAACATATATGGCACTGCTACAAAATGGATTTATAATTTCAACAATAAAAGGAATTTTTAAGTTAAATGGAGAAACTTTGAGTTGATGAAATTGTTTTCCTCTCATGGCGTATAGCAGGTGCAGTGTTCTCAGTGCCATTCTTTTTACAATCTATACAAGATATTTTTGATATTTTCCTTTTTAGCAGTAATAAAGCTCTTGAAAAAGTTCTTGGTAATCTTCAAATAACCTTTCATAAAATCAATTAATGATGCAAAGCATGGAAATTTACCCTTCAACCTGAAGAATGTGAACTGGTGAATTTTTCCAATAAAAAACAACCATCAATACATTTGCAAATTTACAATATCCATATTCCTTGGAAACAACACACTCATATTTTAGACATCATCTTCTCACAAAATCTCTTGTTCCAACAACACTATCTATAACTTAAAAGAAAGTAATTAAAAGGTTGAATGCTCTCAAAGCAATTGCAGCTTATTCTTAGGATGTCGGTCCTGGCATTTAATTCAAACAACAAATTCCACAATTTGTAGTTTACTGGAATATGGAGCCAATATCTTTACCTCATCCAGACACAGCGACTTTCAGACACTAAACACTTTATATCATCATGCTTTTTTTTTTTTGCAACAGGTCTTACAAAATGGACTCCATATTCCTATTTTATTAAAAAAAGCAGATCATGCTGTATATTTCTCAAACATATTTCTTTTGATTCCTTTTCTCCTCTCTCCATTCATCTTTACTCTGAAAATCAAACCCCAAGGTTGAAACATCATACTTCTCTTCAATTTTTTTTTTTTTTGTTTTGTTTTGAAAAGCTTCTAAACAACTAAAACAATACAGCCTTCCAATTTAATTCCCAATTTCCTTCTGGTAGTTGAAACTCTAAAGTCACATTTCATTTTAATGATTTACCTTTTCAAATCAAACAGTTATTCCAACAAGTCATCAAACCCCCCATTTTGAACAATACAAAAGCAAATATTGGAAAGATAAGGTCTTTTTAGCTTCTGACACATCCAAGACAGATCATTTGACATTCAACAGTAGTCATCAGTTCCTTTTCACAAGAGTCACTAGGACAGATTTCAAATTACAACAGTATTTTAACAGAAGAAGCTCTTGCACTCCTTTTAACCCTTTCGACTTATGTTCTCTCATCTCTTACATATATTGTCTTCACAGACAGTCTATCAGTTCTACAGGAATTACAGAATTGCAATATCATTACAATTGTATCATCCAGCTCTTTCATAATAAACTTCAAGGTATTTTGCAATAACATTTTGTCCAACAAATTCATCTGCTACCCAGAATATGTTAGTATTACAGAGAATGAACTGACAGATTCTCTAGCAAAATCTGCAGCAGATACAATAGCATTTCATTAGATATCTTAGGAAAACCTTATATTTAAAAAAAAAAAATTGAAAGCACAGATAAAAGCAACAGAACAGTGGATAGATGGCAAATATGCTCAGGAATTCATTCATTTGCATGGTATTAAACCTTTTCATAACTTCTTTCAACTCATCGAAATGAAGACATTCTTTTTACCCAGGTTTCACACAAAGATATATCTTTCTAATTCTAAACTCCATAGATTTCGGAAAGTGACTTTATCTCCATTATGCTCTATCTGCAAAAACTTTATTCACTTTTTATTTCAAGTACTAGTTGCTTCCTATTTTGTCTTTTTTATTTTTCATATTTTTTTTTTTCTCATGATGTAATTGTTAAAAATATTGTGGTCTGCAGTTTTATCCCTTTCGTTCTTTCACAAATCCCTCACCCCTCCTTTTTTTTTACCGGAAGTCAATGCAATGATCCTTTCTTTTAAAACGGATTTTGTACTACATCATGGGAATGAAATTGAGAATTTTGAGTTGTAGAGTAGTTCCTTTATAAAGAATTAATTTTCATTTTTATCAAATTCTTTTATCTGTAGTATTTTAAACAGCATTTGAATAAACTGAGATAAAGCAGCATCAGCAAGCATAAAGCACCTAGTTAAGTCAAGTCAAGTTAAAATGAACCCTTTTTTAGCAAGTAAATAGTATTACAAAAATTATTTTGTAGGATAAAATATTAGTCATGAACTTGATGCTAAAATTCATCAATAAAGAAATTAAGATCTAAGGTCTTACAAACTAAGATCACGTATTCAAGTGCAATCTACGACCTTTTAATTCAGGAAAAATATTATTTGGCAAACAATCAAATTATTTTAATAAACAAGAATTATAGGAAGCTACATCTTTCTACTGAGTCATATCATAAGAAGACTTTTTGTACTAACAACCTTCAACCACAGTTTTTTTTAGATTTGATGAAAGAACTTTTCAAATGACAATAAATCAAAGAGTAACAGAATATTTATATGTCATAGCAGAGAAAAATAAAAATACACCAAAGTAATTTAAATTATACATTTTAAAATTCCAATGAAATGGTTAAATAGAAAAACAAAGGACGAATAAAAAAGTATAACAAGATTAATAATAAAAAAAAAAAAATTATAAAATGAATACAATTCTGCAAAAAGATTATTCTATAATGAAAGAAAAAAAGAGATCTATCCAAGACAAAATATCAGTGATCAAATGCTCTGATAACTATAATTCATTTTAAGGAATTCTTCAAATTAAAGTTAAGAAAGAGAATAAAAGTTTCCAATATAATCAATTATGTGTATATATAATGCATATATACTTATCATTTACTGGTTTCTGCCTGAAAAGGAATATTTTAACAAGAATACACTATTACATAAAAAATTTAGACCAGTTCAATAAATAAATCAATTATAGATAGTATATTTTCAAAAATTAAAAGCAGAAGATATTTTTAGCTTGCAATTGAAATATACATTAGTTGGTCAAATTTTTTTATGTTACAGTAAATGATGTAAACATAACCAGAACATCTGCTTCAATCCAAATATATTAAATAATAAAAGACCAGTAAATTAATTTAATTATTAGTTTTTAATTATGAAAAAAAAAAAAACAATGTTATGCATAAATGCTGCTGTTCTGATTATGATAATAATTATATAAGATTTATAAATTGTTTCAATTATATTATATGATCATCATATGGATTAAAGGTTTACAGAAAATATAAACATGGTTTTTAATATTATGAAGCTTCACCTTATACAAAGAATTCATAATTTTCACTGTATTAAAATTTTAAAACTATCAGAAAACTCAATCATTAAATAAAACAAGTTCTGCATAAATTTATAAAATATAACTTATTATTTAAATATAACTTATCTAGTGCATCTTATGCTTTTGCTAGAACAATATATTACAAAATAAGAACACACTTGATTAACTTATAAACTCAGAGCAAATTTATTTACTCTCACCTTCCAGTTGAAAGTCAATAAACCTGCAGCAGCAACAGCAGATAACTGTTTTTAGCTCTCTCGACATTCAGGCAACATTTTCTCACCGTGATACGACAATTTGGAAAAAAAAGAATTTTTAAGTCACAGATTTAAATTATCTAAGGAAATTTTTACTGCTTTTTAATCATTAGTTTAAAGAAAAGGGGTAAAACACACAGATAACAGCCACTCGAAGACAAACAGACTACACACATATTTGAAGGGGGAAAAAAAAAGTACAAATAGCATTGGTTAAATGCAAAAATATTTTAGTGGAAAATAAGACAGACTAAAACACTAAGGAAATTAAAACAAAGAGAAAAACATGCCTGATTTCCAGACAAACACATAAATCCATAACTATAGAAATGAAGAAGAAAAAGTATTACAATAGAAGACAGTTTAATGATGCCATTGATGTATATAAAATCATATAGAAAGTAATGCTGCTTAAGAAAAAAAAAAGGGGGTTCTATTTTATCTTTGATTAAAAAAATAAATTACATAGTTCTAATAATTTTTTCAGTGAAGATCAATTTCTGAAGCAACGAAACTTTAGGATATAATAGTAAAAATAAAATTTCCCAAAGTTTAACAACTACAAGACTTATTAAAATGGGAAATTATTAAAAAGGCCAATGAAAAAAAATATGCTGTTTTGTAACTGAATAAACATGAACACTGTAAAGGTAATTGACATACAGAGACTAGAAGAAAAGGTGCTCTTAAAATAACATCAAAAACATAACACAGAAGATTATTTTCTTTCTACAAAAACATAATTTTTACTCATAAAATATATATATGTAAGAAAAACTTTATGGCATACAATAAAATTTACCTCAAAATTTTTGCCTGTTACTTACCACTGACTGCATTTGCTGAGGTCTATTCCAGTTAAAGCCTTGCAAGTTCTGATAGCTGTCTTAACCAAAGTAGATGGATCTTTTGGGTCTGGTCCATCTAATGAAGGTGACCAAGGTCCGCCAATGGCAACAGTTTCATTCTTTCCTTTTAAACCAACAAGAAAGCTGATTAATCTTGCAGGATGGACAAAATTATCTATTCCATCATCTCCATTTTGTGCTAAACCACACACTTTCTGATATATTTCATTCAAAGATGGTATGGACATAAGCATCACCTGAAAAATTTAAAGTATAAAGTGAGATCTCATTATCTTCTGCACAAAATCATTCAAATATCCAAAATTATTTGCATTTTTATGTAATTAATTTTAGCATAAATAAAAACAACAATAGATTATTGCAACTGCATTGGCTTTATTACAAATTAATTTAATTAAATTTAAGAAAGCAGTGCACTGAAAAAAAAATAATCTAGAATAATAACACTGGTAATAATTTTAACAATTCATGTTTTATTTACACAATTTTTTAGGTTCATTATAAAAGATTTTCATTTTAGTACTAAGATAAATTTTTACTACATTCCAGAAATATATTATATTGAGGTGAAAAATAATAGTGCCAACTCAATGCAAATAAGGAAGAAAAGAAAAGAATTTAAAATAACAAAAATTACTTTAGCACTAAAACCATAATCTGCATCTGGTGGATCAATTATGGCATCATTTTCATATAGAGGGTCAACATCTTTACCAACAATATGAAAATTGCATTGATGGTCAATCCCAAATGGTCGATGTGCAGGAAATGCTTCTTGCCAAAGAAAATCAGCAGCACAAAAATCAGAAGGAACATACAGATTGGTATAACGTTTCCGTAATTCCAAAACATTCCCAACTTTACTAAAATGATAAAAAAAGTGTAAGTTTTATTAAAGCAAAAATGTATAAAAAAATAAACTAGCTTAGATATAAGTATTTTAATTTGATACAACATTAAGTTTCTTAGTATAAAATAACAAATTTTTCTTCAAATTAAAAAAATAATAATAAGAAGAAAAAGCATAACATCTTGTGTTAAAAAAAAAAAATGTAAGATGCATCATGAAAGATAATATAGAGGGTAAAAGAAGAAAGTAAAGTATAAAGGTAAAATACAAAAATTACAGATTACTTCAAATCTGTTTTATAAGAATTAGTTATTCCTTTATTGTTTAGAATGCTAATATATTGTTAATATATTTTATATTAACATTGAAACTTAAAATATAGCTACAAAAACAAGAATCAACTACTATATCTAAATAGTACTAACAAAAAGGGGAGGGAAAAAAAAATCTGGCAAAGTTTTAACTATTTACAGATAAAAATTTTAAAACAATTATATGAATATCTTCAATTTTTTAAAAATAGTTCCTTTTAGTTGACCTTACAAACAAAAACCTGTTATTTTATCATTTTATTTTCCAAGGAGCAAAATAGATAATATGAGTGGTTCATGAACATCCTATTTTCAGATGTTAAATATTTTTTAAATATAAACTTAAAATTTAAACCATGGAAAACCATCTGAATTGCTGGAGGGTTTTAGGAATCAAAAAGTTTACTATTACTGTCTCCTTACAATCTATAAAAAAATATGAAAGAAACTGAATTGATTATTTGGTAACTTTCTCCCAAAATATAAAAGCCAAAGTCTTTTTGAAGAGATAACAATACATATTTAAGCAAGAATATTTAATTGATTTTTGTTTCCAGTTAAAAAATAATTTTTAAGAATAATGGTTATTAAATACAATCATAGTAAAAAAAATTAATTCTTTTACACAATAATATTATTTAATGTAACTTTTAAAAATAACATTGCCTTTTAAAAGAGATAGCACCATTTAAATGTGTTTATTGAGATGACATATATTAAATACATGCTGCTTACATTTAAAAAAGGAAAATAAGAGATCCTATATTTTAGAAGTGCACTTTTTGTGGCTTAATAAATACAAATTTTAATATTTGCATGTAATGAAAAATAAATATTTATATAATGTTAATGCATAATAAAATAAATGAAACAATACAAAAATATTACAAATAGTTTAGTAAAGAAAAGGAATCTTAAGGTTCAATATTATTTCCTTGTTAAAAAAAATCACTGCTTTAATTAACGAATGCATATTAAAAGATAAAATACATGCTTTGAAAGTGCAAATACTCTTTGAAAACTGTTAGCTTACAAATCTAAAGGAATTCTTTGGAATTTGAACTGCATATCTAGGGATTGTTCGTAGTCTTCTACGAGGTGGACTACTAGCACTTCGACGTGGTGGGGATCGAGAACGTTTCCTAGGGGGAGGTGAATATCTTTCTCTTTCTCTGTATCTATCACGCCTATCTTCTCTTCGCACATCTCTTTCTCGTTCTCTGTCACGGCGAGAAGTAGGAGGTGAATTGTGTCTCCTGATTATATTTGACATCCTTGGTCCTAAAAAAGAAAAAAACACTTAACAAAAGAGTTAACTTTAATTTAAAATGAAATTAATAAATTTTTATTTAAAATTATCCATTTGATTAATTAATTTAATATCCTATTTTTTTTTTTTTTTCTATGGAATTATTTTTAAATAACAGCATTTTTTAAAAAACCCTGAAAAATATTACAAAATAATACAAAAAAAATTAAAAATTAATTTGACAGTATTATTGTACATTCTACAGAAAACCTCACATATAATATTACTCGTTTCAATAAGCTTACAAGTAAATGGGACAATACATCTAATATCTGCTTTGATAAATAATTCTAGAAGCTATCCACATAATTCTCTATTTATATGTTTTGTTGTTTATTAAAAAAAAAACATATGTAAATAATATGATAATGATTTTAATGGATAACTCTGTATATTAAATTAAAATTTCCATAAAAATATTTTTAAAAAAATCCTTCTTTATATATTATACATACCTTTATCCATCATTTCATTGAATTCTAATTCTTGCATCCAAGGATGTTGATTATTATGTTGAATAGCTAATCTTTGTTGCTGCTGGCCTATATTAAAATTATAAAATATATGTAGCAATGTCCATGAAAAGAAAAACTATTACAAATTTCTTGTGAATACATATATCTTTTTTAAATTATAACTGTTTCCATTATTTTAAAAATTGAAATGTTTATGCATATAATTTTATGATGGCAACTTTAATTGAAATTTATTCATGATTAAAATATAGAAAGACTCTTCTTCATTTATGAAAAGTGAAATATTTGAACAATTGATGTGTTTATATTCAACGTAATAAAAGGATAATTTCCAAGAAACTCAAGATATTAAAATTTTAATTTGGACACAATTAAAATATATATATGTATATGATATCCATGTATTCAACAATTTATTATAAAATATTATTAAATTTGATTAAAATTTCTTAAAATTATTACTGTGTAAATTAAAGCGTTAGTTTTTAAAAATTATATATTTAATTTAAAACACATGTAAACATGTTCAAAATAACTCAAGTTGCAATATTAATGTAATATAATTTTTTTAAATGTTTTATTTTAGTTCTATCTTAACAGGAATTATTTGGATTTTAATTTTAGTACTACTTTTTTGGAAGGGGAAGGAAGAGAAGGATTATTATTTATTTAAAATATGGCAAAACATTTTTAAATAAATTTGCATTTTATATTGAATAAAAATAAATTTTAGCAATAATTCAATTTGAAAAACAAAATTCACATCTTACACTACCTAAAGATTCTATGACAGCCAATTCTTGTTGTACTTGCCATCGTCCTGATTGAGCAACATTTGTGTAACCAGCTTGGTTATTAGCAATATTTGCAATCGCAGCATTTATATTCATACCCTGTGAAACATTAATTCCCAAAGATACTGGTGAAGCAACTACAGCAGCTAAGGAGCCTTGTTGAGCAATCGCTGAACGATTGTTACCTGTCTGTGGTACATTCAACTATAAAGTAAAATATTACAAAAACTATTTACATTTTATCATGATAAGGATTAGTATTTGCAATGTAAAAAATACAATTTTACATAATTAATAAATGAAAAACAAAATACTGAATTTTTTTCAGATTTTTATTTTAAACTGACAATGAATTCAACTACAGTTTTATTATTACATTGAAACAAATAACAATATACAGTTAAAATAAAGCCATAATTATATATATTTTTAATATATTATAATTACAATAATTTATTTAAGCTTTAATCAGAAAAAAAAAAACTTAAAATAAATAGAAAAATCCAAACCTGAACCACTTGATTGGTTATAACTTGATTAGGGAGAAGAGTAATTCTTGTAGCATTCCATTTGAAAGGACTATTAGTAGAAGAATTATAAGTAGCTTCAACAAGAACTCTTTCTCCTGCTTTTGGTATATTTCCTTTAACAGAACTGAAAAAAAAAAAAAAAAAAAAAAAAAAAAACATTTTTAATTAAATGTCTTTTAAATAAATCTATTTATTTATAATTAACTCCATTGATATAAGAAAGCATAATTGTACATTGTTTATGCATATATATTACTTATTTTTAATTATATAAATAACATGACTAGAATATATATATATATGGTGGATGTGTTTTAATGTTGAGTAACGTCCGTAACTTTTTGTCTCATGTTATGTAAATTAGACATATATTTTATACTTAACATAATAATATTCTAAAATCATCTTAGTCAGAAATGTTTAAAAATTATTTAAAAAATTTTTATCATAAAGAAAAATAATATAAAATTTTACTCTATTATTAAATAGATGATAAGTAAACATTTGGTAAGATGAAAATATTTAGCTGACTAAGAAAATATAATAAACTTGATTTCTGTACATTGTTAAATTTGTCAAATATCAATTATTTAAATATAACTTTAAATAAAAAAAAAATTGAAAACAAATTTTTTTTTTTCAATTCAGAAAACAGTTTAGTAGAATAATTTTTGCGTATTTTTTTCTTAATGTAACATAAAAAAAAAAAAAACCAGCAAAATATTTCTGAAACCATTAAACTTAACATACCTCATTTGAAGAATACATCTTCATCAACAAATCCAAAATTTTCATGCAATTTTGTGACAGTACCCGTAAATACTCTCTGTTTGTACTGTTGTGATTGTTGTTGGGTTTGATGTTGCTGGGAAGCAGAATGCTGTTGAACAACAGCAGCAGCAGCTTGTTGAACAGCCGCAACTTGCTGAACAGCTGCAGCTTGTTGAACGACAGCAGTCTGGTGAGGATGAGTTTGAGCTAAAAGCCGAGGTGCAGGATAACTTACAGTAGCTACTTGAGTAGTTGCAAGTGATGTTGGCAAAGCTACACCAGGTTGTGGAAGACGGGCTATTTCTACCACCATTCCATTCTTAAAAGTGAATAATTGACAAATAATAAGTTAATAGATCTATAAGCAGTTTATGCATTATTCACTTTAATATATATTATATAAATATATTTATAATATATATACAATATTAAAGCAATCTCTAAACACTTTGAATAATTATTTTATCTCTATAATATCATAAATTCTTTGGTCAAACTTAACTTACAAGAATTAGAGAATTTTAGTAACTTATTAGATCTCCATATCATAAAAAATAAATACATTTTACTCGACAAGATTCCTCCTTCAACCCCCTCCCCCATCCATCTGAATGATAACCAAACAATTTAAGTATTATTTCTTGGAATACACAATTATAACAAAGACAACAAATAAATTATATTACTAGAATCAAAACTGTGAATCCCAGTAAAGAGAAAATTCATTGTTGTTTATAAAAACTCATGAAACTAAGAATTTCAACCTCTTCTGTGAACAGCACGTGCATTAATATTAAGTATTTTTTTTTCTTTTCTATTATCATATTTTGAACATTATATTTGTGTTTTATTACAAAAAAACTTTTATCTATGTTAAATGTCTATTGAAATTGAAGCAGTGAAATAAAAGCAAAAAATATTTGATTAGATATGATGAAACACATAAATGTGTGTTTCTGTGAAGGTCAACACAATTTTGTAAATGACTGAAGGTCACACAATTTTGTATATTCCAATAAATAAATTATTAAAAAGTTTATTCTAGAAACATTTTGACTCAAATGGTACAAAGGCAGCTATAGATTTGAATCCCAGATAAGAAATTTTAAATGCCCAGATACATAACAGCATTTAATTGTAAATATTTTTTCTATATATATATATATATATATAAAAGAACTAAATCTGATGAAATTAAAAAGCATTACTTAAACATAAGTAAAGAACAGTAACATCCACTACAAAATTGAAAATGGATTCAAAATATTACATAAATTGTAGGAATTGATATAATAAAAAATGTATTAATAAAGGTTTAAAGTAGTCTGTGAGTCAAAATAATTTAAAGAATAATGGATCCACAACCATTTGTTAGAATATTAGTATTAATTATTTAAATACTTTATTACATGAAAATTTCAAAGGATCTTTTAAAAAATTCAAATCATGAAGATACACAGAAATTTTTAGAATTAATCCATAGTTTATAGAAATATTTAAATTTAAAAAATTTTAATTAGGTGAAAATAAATACAATTATTAATTTCAACAAACATTATGTTTATCCAAATGAGAAATATTAAAAGTTCTGAGAAAATTTAAAATTAAGCATAGAACTTGATAAGTCAAACATTATGATTGAAATATAATTTATTGTAGTAGATTTTAGAGAGTTTTCGAAATGTTAATTTAATTAAAAAGAAAAAAAATAGAAACTCTCATTCATGGAAACTTACATTTACATTTGCAACTTGAGTTGTAGCAGCTAATGAGGCAGGAATAGCAATGCCCTGCTGAGAAAATGAAAAAATCATAAATTTAATTTAAAAGAAAAAAAAAAAAATGCTTTTAAAAATAAACAGAGTTAAAATTTATATTTGAACATTTTAAATCTTAGCACTATAAAAATTTCTGAAAATTATGAATAAAATTAAGTCCAAACAAAACTCCAGTATAAAAGATTCTTACACTATTTTACCTCAAACAATTAACAATTTATGTTATAGCACAAATCTCCTTACAATACAATATAAGGAATCTTGACATAACAAAAATGTGTGTGCATTTCAAAATTAGAGAAGGCACAAGAACTTACAAGAAAAATGTAATGCTTTTCATTTGAGTACAATATTGCATTAGATTAATTTACAAGTTACACAAGATGTTTAATATGCTTACATACTCAATTGCTCTTTTACATACATACTTAGACAAAAAAAAAAAAAAAAATTGCAATATATATTAAAATTTGTATAATTATTAATGGAAAGAAGGATAAAATTATTAATGGAAAGTAGGTAAATTAATGAATTTATAACCTTGAATCAATATATATTGCAAGAAAAAAAGTTTCTCTTCAAAATAATTTTATCTCACTAGAACTGAAAAAATATTTTTAAACATCTAACAGTTTACTGATGGTAAATGGGGGCTGAAAAAAATAACACTAATTTGAATACTTTAGATTCATTAATGCTTTAGGAAAAATATTTCTGTTTAAAAAAACTTTAATTTTATGCCTATTAAAACATAACCTTGTTTTATATATATATATTTTTTTCCCCATATAACATGAATTTATACAACACAGAATTGCCTAACAACTTAAAAACTTTGTTATAAATTTTAAAAATCCAGAACATTACAACAATTAGATATAAAATATACTGTCTCTTTGGCTGTTTTAAAATTGTAATATTTTTGTGCTCTTTTTTGATTGATTTAACATTTTCATTACTTCAATCATAAAAACTTCATTTTCACAGTTTTCTTTTGTTATTGTATATTTCAAAATAAGCTATAAATTTTCAGATAAGTATTATTATAGAATAAATTCTATGAAACAAAATATTAGACCAGAAATTTTAACACTGAAAAATGTATATATTTTTATGTAAAAATTCTGAGAAATAAAAGCATCAAAAATCCATAAGTGGCAAATTAGGAAATTGTCCCTTAAAATTTTTTGTCTTAGAAGAATATTTTACATAAAAATTTTGTTTATTCATTATAGAACAATTCTTTTTGAAAACACTTATAATTAAACTGATTTACTAACACAATACTTACATATCTAATGCAAACCTATGCCAAATATATAATAATAATAATATACCAAACATATAATATTTAAATATTAAATAATTTGTTTCAATTTCATAAAAATCTCTAGTTGAAAGATTTTTTAAAAAGATATCAGAATTTTTCTTTTTAATTATTACCCTAAAAATTTGTACAAGAACAAAGTGTGTATGCTACAGTTCCAACAAACATACTAACTGACTTTTCCAGATCAATAATATTAAAAGAAAACATCTAAAACTCTGAAATTACCTGCTGCAACATTGCTCCCTTGCTGCAAAGCACTCTGAAAAAAAAAAAGAAAAGAAAAGAAAAAAAAAATATTTTATTATATAGATGACTTGCATCAAATGAAAAAGTAATTAAAAATTTTCAAATTATTTACCTGTGTTAAAGTTATTGCAGCTAATCCTGTACCATATGAAGCACTGACAGCAGGACCTTGTTGAGCCTGCTGTGTTTGAGCAGCTGCAACTACTGCTGCAGCAGTGGCTAATGAATTAGCACCACCAGCAGTGAGACTAGCAGCAGCAGTTGGTGTAAGTCCTGCCCCCTGGACCCAAACCAGTTCCAGCAAGTCCATTACCCGCAGCAGATGCATGAGACATTTGTCGAGCTGCTAGGATTGAAGAACCAGGTTGTGCTGGTTGAACTAAGCCACCAGCTAAAATTTAATAATGATAAAGTTAAAAACATATTTAATCTTTACAATATATAATATTATGTAGATAAATAACATTTAGATTTTCTTGATGTATTTATTAAATGCTGTAAACAATATCAATAGTTTTCACTTGTTTTTAAAGTATTATTAAAAATTAATTCTCAAAAGAAGCTTCACTAAATTAATTTTTATGATAGAATTAGCGTGACAAAAGAATAAGCGAACTTTTAAATCACTGTAGAATTTACATGAGAGAGTAGATTATGGAAGGTAATTCTATTTTATAAAATAGAAAATATAATGCAAAAAAATAATAATAAAATGATGCATATTATACAATAATGTATGCAAATGAATATAAAAAAAAAAAAAACAGGTTTGGGACAAGTGACAGATAACAATTAAAAATGTTTTTTGTAAACCAAAGTAATAATGACAGTAATTTTCTACCTATATTTTTGCAGCACTATACAAACTGCATAAGATATCATACAATGTGCTTGTTCTTTGAAGTACAATATAACAAGCAGGTTCCATACTTATATACATGGCATATAACCAATTAACATTTTTCAATTTTATAAAGCATCTTTGAAAAAAACCTGTTATTTATAATAGAGGAAATCAGAAAGATAGACATTTGAAAACTATGATCTATACAAAAGATTTCTGATAGTTTTTCTGGCAATTATAAATCTATATATTTGCTACAGAGATGAAGCTTTTGATAAATATTATAGTTAATTATTAATTTAGCCAGCTGTAAGTCATTTTTAATTCTTTTTATAACTTTTATTCTGGGATTATCTTATGCACTAGAACACACTGATGTAGGATGTGCATTGCATTTTGTTAACATTTTTTATAGTTTTATAGTTCATCATTATTCAGTTCATTCAATGAAAAAATGTTTTTAAAACCTGTCATGTATTTGGAACATAGAACTCATAGATGAATCAACATTTTTATAGCACAACTATAGAATGATATATATAAATATGTATATTTTTTTTTAACTACATCTGTTTTCATTTTCTCAATTATAACATGTTTTGCACCTCCAAATGGCAAAAAGAAATTAAAAAAATCTTAATTACGTCAAACATAATTAAAAATGAAAAGGGAGGATACAGAAAGGTCTGATACTATCAGAACTATTTCAGAAACACCTTACTATTGAAATAGCATTAATAAAGAAATGATGGCATCTGAATCAATGAATTCTTCCAGCTTTTTTAAATAAATATTACTGTAGCTAAAGATTACAAAAGTTTACATATCAATTAAACACTGCTATAAATGCAGGAAAAAATTATCAAAATTAAAAACATATTTACTATTATACTGTTATAAAATTTACAATCATTTTGAATCTATGAATGTTAAAAAATTATAAATTGCACAATATATTCCATGGGTGTAAGAAAATCAGAAAAATATACATATGTATTTATAAGTTGAACAAAAAAGAAATGTGATATTTTTGTAAAAGGATAAATAAAAATTCAAAAGCTTAGTAACATATAATAAACAAAAGACATGTTCTGATTAAAACTTTGAAACTACATACAGATCATTTATAAAACATCTAATCGTTTTAGGGTACTTGCGTATTAATGGTACCTTGGCGACAGACTTGGTGGTATATAAGTGTCGCCAATCTTTATTATTTGGAATAAAAATATTTTGAAAGCGTTTTTTATTTTAAATGAAGTGTTTCATATATATTTCATTATTTGGAACAAACATTTTAAGTGTAGATTGGCGCCAAATCTGTAGCTGCGGTTGGCGCGTGTGCTCTTTATTGGCGCAACTGTCGCCAAGGTACCGTTAATACATAAGTACCCATTTTAGCATTCATATTCTGGCAATAAATACTTATTTTTGAAATTAAATTTTCTGAAGCAAAATTTAAAAATATATTTACCATTAGCTCTAACCCAAGGTGGATTTTTTTGTAGCAACGAACTGGGACATCATGAAGGTATCCAATTTGAGAATTTACGAGACCTTTAATTTCAATAAATAAATATTAACAAATAACAAATTTAATAAATATTTAAATATTATGAAATAAAATTATTCTTATTACAGAAGAACAGCATTTTCATAAATTTTAACCTTTTTAATAAAAAATAATAAAAGCAGGTATTAAAAATCAAAAAATTAAACTAATAAGTAATAATAATGCAACATTCATTGTCATCAATAATAAATATAAAATAAATTAATAACTTATAAAATTACAACATTCAAAGTCAAAATACTAAAAAGATAAAATAATTATCCATGAATGGCTTTTGAAAATAATTAAGAAATCTCGAAAGTACAATTTTCTTAATA
The DNA here is from genome assembly GCA_021605095.1 of Caerostris extrusa. Taxonomy (NCBI): domain Eukaryota; kingdom Metazoa; phylum Arthropoda; class Arachnida; order Araneae; family Araneidae; genus Caerostris; species Caerostris extrusa. Next base: position 45,893 of record BPLR01011186.1, read on the forward strand.
TAAAAAATAATAATTATAAAGGATTTCAGGAATAATATCTTTTGAAAAAAATTTATACTGACAATATTATGTTATATTCAAAAATTAATTGTAAGATACAACAGTTTTAAAAACAGCTTTATTACAGTTATTAATACTTATTAATCAATCAGCTTATTAATTAATCAGCTTTACCTATCTTAAAAAATACTTAAGTTTACAAATCACTTTTTTCTTTCTGATTCAAATTAAACATGAAATTTACTAAGCAAATATATAATTGATAAAAATAATAAAAAATGGCATTAATGGAAAAGAAAAATTTATGTTCAACATTTAATTAGAAAATGAATACTATGTTACTTGTATTTTGAAGTATATGATTTTAAATGCAGGTAAAATTATATTATGCTTATAATTTTCCAAAACAATATTGTTCACATTTTAATTTAATAAACAATTTAAATGCATTCTTATATCATTCTACATACAATCAAAAGAATTTTTTTCAGTTGTTATAAATCAATCTTCATTAAGTTTTAGATCATTAAAGATATGCACATATGAACCAAAATTATATCTAAATATTTTTACGATTTTGATTCCCCAGGAAGAAAATACATAAAATGTTTCAAATTTACTACTTTATCAACCAAGTTAAATAATGGATAAAATATTAGCTTCAAATGTTTTTGCATTTGTTATTATATTTTAAAATTGTATTGATTTATATTAAATGGAATAAATGAATTCTATATTCATAAATAAAATGTATTCATTTTTTGGAAATATAAATTCAGCAGCAAAACCTTATACTGTATAAGTTAATTCTGGTCATTTATTCGTAAATAATATACTGATCTAATATAATATTATTGAAATATATATTTTAAAGGATAGTTAATTATTATTTTATGTTTATTAAGAGAAAATATGAAAAAATAAGTTTTATTTAGTTGGCGTCACATTGTCACGTTATGAAAATTTATCTTGTAAACATAAAATGATAACACTTACAAAGATAAAGATAATTTCAAGTGTTAAGAATAATGATACTTTTGTTAGTTGTTGATATTTTGTATTTTGTAAAGAACGTTGAAATCATTGCATCCGATTTCAACAAACTTTATCAAACATCACACGACCGTCACCTAAACACGGCCATTAGTATTTTACTCTGATTATCAAATTCATTTAAAATCAGCAAGTACTTTTTGGCAACGAGAAAGTCTACTTAGCTTCTATGTCCATCCTTAAATAAAAAAATAAATGTATTTTTTTTATTTTAAAAATTAAACAAAAATTATTGTAAATTGTCAGAAATAGTTCAACATTAGATTTGAATGATAGATGTCGAAAAATTTGAACGTCTCTTAGATATGGACTGAAGCATCTCGAGACCAATGCGTGCTGGATATATTTTTGGCATTATGATTGAAGACATTTAAACATAAAAGAAAAAAATTATGTCTACGATTTCTTAAAAAAAAAAATAATATTGAAAAAAATTTACAATTGTTTTATTTTCTATTTTTATAGTTTTCCTTCGAACAATCCTAGTAATGATGCTCTTCAAAATTTTTTTAATAGGTAAATTAAGAAAAACTACATTTTTTATGTCATCAGCTTTATGATGTAATTAAAATAAATTTTACAATTTCAAATTGTAATAAAAATCAAATTTCAATTAAGGTAATTGAACACATTCAGATTTATAATTTTTAAATAGTATTTTGTGGAAATTTTTTGATGTTATTGTGAAATTAGATTATAAATCATTGACAAATATGAAAATTTAAATATATGCTTGAATATTGTAAAAATTTGACAAAAAGGCAACTAAAAAGTGATTATATCTGAGTTTCAGCCAATTGAGTAGTTTAAAGCTAAAGTACATGAAAAAAGGAATTTTGTAACAAAAATGCTAATAACTTATCTCTAAATTAATGTACTTAAACCATTTTAGTTCTATGAAGGCTCTTTTCCCTTTCATTTACAGGATTGCAGGACATGAAAGAGATGATCCTGATGGTTCCAAGGTTAGTTTTCTATATACGAAGGTTGGGTCACTGTGGGTAAAAAAATAGAATTCCCATGATCCTCTTTTAGCTTTCATCTAAACGAAAGTTAAAATTCCGGGAGTTCTATTTTTATATGTGTTTTTAGAAAAAAGAAGTCCTTTCTAATTAAAATATCTTTATTTTGCACATAAATTTAAAGGAACAGGGGTTAGAAAAGCAAATTTTTATTTATATATTATGGGCCTTATTCCTTTTGTTACACATAAATTTAATGGTTATTGGTTGTAGTCACACCCTTGTTTCTATTTCTGTCGAGTGAAAAAGTTTTCAACCCATTGTAATGTAGGTGTACGACACCAGTATCTTTTTACATGTTCACTACATTTGTTTTTATACATCTGCCCAATATTGCTTTTCATTTCTTAAAATACCTCTCACCGATTTTGATTTAAATGTTTGCTAAAAAAATGGGAGAGAATCGAATATCCCATGAATTGGAACATTCAATTCTCTCCTATTTTTAATGAAACAGAACACATACACACAAAAAAAAATGCATTTGTATAAAAATAACAATATATTTTATTTGTACACCTTTTTGCAAAATGAATAACTCCAAACTTTAAATACCCCACTCAAGCTTGGTGATATGTGTGAACCAAAAAAAGAGAGAAAGCTACATGCCCTGCTAGACATTTTTAATGAAAGTTACACAGCCACATTAAAACTAAATACTATACAGAATTCTTTTCAAGTATTGAAGACATTCTTATTACTTATTAAATGAGTCCGTCTGTTGGTTCGCTTTTAACTCTGCAAGATGATCCCAGAAAGGGAATCTTATTTGGCAGCAAACGGTTCAAATATTGATAGATGGATTCTGCTTCCGTTCCAATGCGAACGAAATTAGTATCACTCCACAATTTGTGAGCAACATATACATTTTTTTGCAAGAAATTATTTCATGTCCTAATGCATAATATAGACATGATCCCAATGGAATGGGGACGTTCGCGAAAAGGATGGAAAGAAAGTTTTAAATTTTCAACCACGTCCGCATGAGTAAATTGATCTAAATGATGTGAATGACAAATTTGATGACAGATGACAGATGACAGATGTGAAGACAAATGTGAATAATGAACTCCGTCTATTCTTCATCACAAATGTCACTAGTTTTGGAATCTACTTTCGATTGTATATGAGTCAATTGATGCAGCAAATGTAATGGATCTGGTGTTCCATAATGGTTTTTCTCAAGGCGAAAGAGAACTGATGAGAAGGAAGAGTTGCAACCTGTTTATATACAGAATGAATACAAAAGAATATGGACTTGTCTCAACACAATGATGACAAATGATATAAAATAAAAACAATTTTCTTAAAAGCTTCCTTTCTCTACAGACTTTTTTTCCTTCCCCCATATCTATAGATTTATTTCTTTTTTCCAATGTCTTCTTTTGCTATTTCCAATCTTGGTGTAATGTGTGACCACAAACAATGGAAAAAGATCAAATACTTCTCACAATATTTGATCATTCCCCATTGTTTTGGCCTATGAAAAACAACATATCAGATAAATAAACAGAATAAATTATTTTATTTTTCAAAAAATCATACATATCATACAAAATATGCAACCATACATATACATGATCATATCCGTAATGTCAATGTTTATGTGCCATCTTTCCATCTCGTTTGATTTCTTGAGCGAATTGTAAAACATACCAGCTGGTACACATTCACCTCAGAGGTGGGAGCACACATCAGAGTGTCATCTTGTGCTTCCATCGTTCCAAACACATTTGTGGGATAAGACGTGATTGGTTTGAGATCGTCATATATAGTAGCTTTCAAAGAAGAACAGGGTCTCGCGATATGCTCAAATCCGTATTCTGTAGACACACAACCAACTCGGCAGAGGACCCACTCTCCTGGATACAACATCCAGTCAATGGAGGCGATATAGTCAATGATTAAACGATTTCCAGTAGAATAGAAAGGAGAGGATAGCTTTCCGGTTGGTGCTGTAAATCTAGATCACAACTCGGGCTTGCTGTGAAGCAGATAGTCCACAATACCGGACATTAGGTAGCAAACATTTAAACTAGAGGAGTGCAGACCAGGTTGGCAGCATCGATAACGGGATCCTTCATATCTTGGACCGTCTTGTGAAGAAATTCTTGGCTCAAATACGACGCCAGGTGGGTATATTCCATCATTTCTACGTGGCTGCCAGAATCATAAAACACACGCTTTCTAACAGACATGTGGGCTCGGAAATTGGAATAGGTAAACACCAAGAGAGAAGCGGTAGGAATGCAAACCATAGAATTTTAAGCCTTTTGGGGTAAAGAATATAAAGTTGCTTAAAAAACTAAATCGAAATTACTTTTCACTTTGCAAATGTTTACAGGTTGCACCTCGGTTTTTAATTATCATCCAAAATTTAGTTGTTCAAACCATCGTGTTTCAGAAGCACAAGCAATGATTCAATAAGCACACCTAAAGAATTGCGACATACTAATAGATAAAATAACCGATTCACTGTAAGGTTATCAATAAGTTATAATTGAGAGACAATTTCTTTTTTTTTTTACACTCAACTGGATACCAACATTAACATCCATTGCCTTGCATGCTATAGGGCAACAGAGAAAATCTGATGAAACCATAATCGACCAAAACATCGTATAATAAAAAAAAAAAATAAAATATCTTCTAAGGTTCTACTTATATCTCTTCTCAGTCTAGCAAATAAACCTTTAGCAGTAGTTTAGAAGCTCTGTGTCCTATGCTTGTGCTGATCTTTTTTTAATGCAACTTTGTCTTAAGGTACTATTTTCTTTAGAGACTTAAAATTTCCACATAGAAGATTTGATCTGGGATTTTTTACATGAAATTCAAAGGAAAGAACTCAAAAGAATAAAACACCACTTCAAAACTTTGTTGGTGGAAAATATCTACGCAGAAAGATGCTACAAAATAGTCGGAAGGATAACTGATCTTCCTCGAACATAAAATGATGAAAAAAATATGAAAATGATTGAAACTGAAAAAGAGTTATTCAAAAAATTAGAGTTGATGGCTACTGTATGATTCAGACATTTTCGGTTAGGAATAAGTCTTACAGTTGTTATTGACTGCCAAACATTAATTTTCATGAATGCCGTGCAATCATGCAATCCTCAGATTGCACGTTGCAATATTCTTAATTAATTCAGTAATGCCATTTTGATGTTCGTCACAAACCAGGCATAAGAATGACGCATTTAGATGCAATAAGCCTGGCTTCCGTTTCGGAATTAAAAAATACTGTGACGAATCTCATAGAGAAGAAATTTGAAATAAGTCTAACACTAAGCGAAGATGAATAAGTTTTGATCATTCAACATGCTGCTAAAATTGACATTTTTGAGGGATTCATTTTAACTGACATTTTTAAAGGAAGGAAGAACATAAAGAACCTTTAAAGAAAAGAAAAGGATCACAACGAAATCAGTATATAGAGTCTTCAAACGAAATCGATTATACAGAAGAATTAGGGAAAAAGAAAAGAGACACTTCGATATGTGATTCAAAAGAGTATGGAAAAAAGTACGTAATGTCAATTTTCACGACTTTATGGGATATTTTTGTAGATAAGACTGTCAGTAAAATAAGAGTTATACTAGTTTTTGTACATGAAGGGTTACTTACTGAAACATATAGCAATGTATTTCAAATGTCTAGTCAACAAGACTCCAGATAGAAAACCACAACCTTCATCCAATTAAGCCTGTAAAAAGAGCCTTTTAATTTTCACATGTATCATTTAGGACCTTTCGTAAAAAGTACACGGGAAAATCAAGGTTTGCTAATTATAATTGACAATTTCGCAAGATTCACCAGACTTTTTCCAATTAAAAAAGCTGCCTCCCAAGGCATTTTAATAGCTTTGAAAATTTTTGTTAAAGATTCTGGATTATCTGACATAGAGGCCAAACGTTGACGAAATGCATAAACTCTCGCATTATGCATCAGATCAATTTGAAAAGTACTGCCGTGATAACAGAATAAATTACACCCTGAATTCTACTCTACATCCTATAGGAACGGCATGGTAGAACAGAAAATGGAAACATAAGAGGAATGAGTACTACGACTAGAAAAAGCTGGTAGTAACTGTTCGACGTCCATCAAAATCAACAGGAGAGCCTACCAAAACGCTTGCAAAATATAGAGTGCTTTTAATTGTGACTGAGGACCTACTCAACAATACTTACCGAATATTTCAATAGGAAGAAAAGGAACGGGGGCAGACTCTATATCACAACAGAGCGTGTGAATCAACTCATAGCAGCCAAAGCGACCTCTTATGAATGATAATGATTAAGCTGATGAAGAACCCCAAGGCTCCTATAATGTTACTCTATATTATTCAAGCGGCCTGTTGGTCAATTGGCTAGCGCTGTGCCTTTATTACCATGGGCTTCAGGTCCGAATCCTGGCGGTGTCATGAATGTTTGTGAGTGGTTCGGAATCTACGCTAAATTGGTAGGTCCCTGTCTAATCAGTCCAAAGTGTGCACAAAATGGCCGTAGAGCGACAAACTAAACCAGACTATATTCCCTGATGCCTGATTCAAGAGATATTTCTTGAATAGTTTGGTTTTGGTTTGTCGCTCTACGGCCATAAAATTTATTATTCCTGAAAATTTTTAAGGAACTTTAATTTTTTGGAACATTGAAGAAACTTTATTTGAACAGTATTCATAGAACTTTTAGCATTTTTATTATGCATATATCGATATGAAAAAAAATTCTCTTACAATACTTTTAACACCTAATATCTACAAAATGATTGCATTTTCAAAATATGTGATAAAAAATATGTATGTCTATTTTAGTATATATAGATATAACAGAGATGTTAAAAACAATGGATAAATATAGATTTCAGTATTTTATTTTATTATTATTTAAAATAAATTTGTTAAAAGCTTGCATAAGTAACAAATGAGGGTAATTGACAATGTAGACTAGCTTTTTTATAAATGTTGTCATTAAAGATAACGCAGTGAGTGCTAACGTAATAGGTGATGTATGTGCTACGGGGGTGGAAGAGAGTAATGTAAACTTCAACGAGGGCAGTGGCATTAAAAAATATAATGTAAATAAACATTCCTTATTTTTTATTTTTGTTGATTTACGTATATGAAAAGGAAAATAAATGAAAACAATTACATTCGTACGAGCAAAATATGAATAAAACTCTTAAATATTCCTCCCAGCTACCGATGAAGTGTTTGCAGTTATATTTAAATACACTCATGTCCATAAATTAAGGACAATGAAGTTCAGCCAAAGAAAAGAGACAGAAGCAAAACAAATTTGACTTATTTGTAAAGTCTATTTATTAAACAAAAGGAAAGAAAAAAAAAAGATGCTATATGTTTGACATAATTAATAAAAATAGAGATTTTTACTCCTGGAGCAAATTTCAAAAAGAACCTATTTACAAAAAACAGTATAACATGGTTAGTATGATGGAGTATGGAGTATGCCTCCCGGACGATGCAATACAGGCCTTATAACGCCTAGGGGCATGCTGAGTATCAAATTATCAATCTGATCTTGGGGAATATTACACCACTCATCAAGCAATGCCCTCCGAAGTTCCGGTTGACAGGTGGGAGGGGTTGACGGCTGCAATTCGTCGGCCAAGCATATCCCACTCATGCTCTATTGGATTCAAGTCCGGTGAGTATGCTGGCCAATCCATACGGGTGATATCCTCAATTGAAGGCATTCGTTTACAATGTTTGCACGTTGAGGACGGGCGTTTTCATCCATAAACAGAAATTCAGCACCAATGGCTCCCGAAACAAACGTACATGTTGTTCCAGAATGACATCCCGATAGATGTGGCCTGTCATCGTTACACTCTGAACATGCCGGTCAGTTCTGGAACCAAGAATAATTCCTCCCCAAACGAGCCACCCTGCACAACCCGTAACGGTGTCGTTCAACGTTGGTGGCTCTTGGTGGTAACGGGTACCTGGCGCTCTCCATATGAAAGTCCAGCGAGAATCAGACTGCAAACTAAACCTGGACTCGTCGGAAAACATCAAACCAGACAACTGTTGCGGTGTCCAAAATGCATGCTCTCTACTCCAGGTTAATCGCAGGCGACAGTGAGTTGCGGTAAGTGGAACACATCTGACAGACATACGAGCATATAGACCAATGTGCCCTAAGCGTCTGTACACGGTCTGTCTTGAAACAGTCCTACCGGTAGCTGAAGAGAGCTGACGAGACAGGTCTGATGCTGTGCTCCGTCTGTTTCTTTTGGCAGTAACTGCTAAATACCGGTCCTCATTCGGCGTTGTAACTCGGGGGCGACCTGTGCTGTAACATCTACTCACATTACCATCATCTTGGAATCGTTGTCAAAGCCTGGAGATGACACTCTGGGCGATTCCAAGTTCCTCGGATACTTCCAGCTGGGTACACGTCCATATTCCAGTCGTCCGATAATTCTACCACGTAAAAAATCCTCCAAATGCTTCCTTTGTGTCATAACTATGCGGTTATTGCAATGAAAGGCTTTTAAAGCGCTTGTGAACAATTTTTACTTCTTTGCCACCATTCCTTATATACCCCTCTCTTACACTCTCGTCATTGTGACGTACTATCCGCGCCATCTGGTGGTTTCCTGTAATTTGCATGCTCTTCTTCAAGATGTGTGTGATAATTCTACAGGTGAAATTTTTTTATTTTAGAGTTCAATTTATGTGTGATTCTGAATTATCCTTAATTTATGGACATGAGTAGAACACAAGACCTGTAAATGTACAAATAAGCAAAAAATGCCAAATTTTTCATCTGTTTATATTAGAAAGTAAGTAAAATTAAATTGACTTCAAATTTAATATTTTTATTATTGAATGAAGATTCTGTTCTATAAAACAAATCATTCCTATTCTTTGATTTATTTTATTACACACGCCGGAAAGAAAATTAAAAAAAGGTTACATCCTAGAACTCTGTGGTCCTTTTTATGTTTAAAGATATAAATAAATAAATATTTTATCTCCACTATAATAAAAGTTTACTACTTGAGCTATTTTATTTTATATTTTAGTTATATATTTTCGTTCGATAAGCTTTCAATTTTAAATATACTAAATTATTTGAATCTTAATTGTTGTAAGAGTGTTTTTCATTTCCTTTGCTTTTTGTTTTGATTCCAAATAATTTCTCTTTTATAAGAACATTTTCCTTTTGTGATTACGACTACTTTTCAAAATCATCAACAAAACTTTTTAATAGTTCAAATATTATAAAATAGTTCAAGTACACAAATTTTTCAGAAAAAGGAAGAACAATGAAACAATGCAGAAAACAATTAAATGCCCCACAAAGACATGGTGGCTTATTGCTAACAATATTAGAAGCTTAATTGAGATCCATGCGTCTTTCTCCGAAGGTGGATACGTAAATGTTGTTCATTACATTGTACCAATATTTGTTTTGATTAAGGCAAGATAATTTATCCTTAATTAATGCTTCTTAGGCGATAAAAACTGTCCCGGGATGCTTGTGAAGGAAAGAAACTGTCTTTAGTCACACAAAAAGTATATTAATTTAACGATAAAGAAATATTTAATATTATCAAAACTATCCAAATAAAACAAAAGGAACATACCATAATATTCACTGATTTATTAAATTGTAGAATTTTTTTAAAAAACTCATTGAACATCAAGAATGTTTGAGCACTTAATATCTTAGAAAATAACTATATAATAATTGGTAAAAAGAATGATCTTAAGAACTAAATTGGTGTAAGTTAATGAACTATGAAACTATATTGGTAAGTTAACTACACTCATGTCCATAAATTAAGGATAATTCAGAATCACACAGAAATTGCACTCTAAAATAAAAATATCACCTGTAGAATTATCACACACATCTTGAAGAAGAATATGCAAATTACAGGAAACTACCAGATGGCGCAGATAGTACGTCACAATGACGAGAGTGTAAGAGAGGGGGTATATAAGGAATGGTGGCAAAGAAGTAAAATTGTTCACAAGCGCTTAAAAAGCCTTTCAGTGCAATAACCGCATAGTTATGACACAAAGGAAGCATTTGGATGATTTTTACGTGGTAGAATTATCGGAAGACTGGAATGTGGACGTACCCAGCTGGAAGTATCCGAGGAACTTGGAATCGCCCACAGTGTCATCTCCAGGCTTTGGCAACGATTCCAAGATGATGGTAATGTGAGTAGATGTTACAGTACAGGTCGCCCCCAGTTACAACGACGAATGAGGACCAGTATTTAGCAGTTACAGCCAAAAAGAAACAGACGGAGCACAGCATCAGACCTGTCTCGTCAGCTCTCTTCAGCTACCGGTACGATAGTTTCAGGGCAGACCGTGTACAGACGCTTGGGGCACATTGGTCTATATGCTCGTAGGCCTGTCAGATGTGTTCCACTTACCGCAACTCACTGTCGCCTGCGATTAACCTGGAGTAGAGAGCATGCATTGTGGACACCGCAACAGTGGTCTTGTGTGATGTTTTCCGACGAGTCCAGGTTTAGTTTACAGTCTGATTCTCGCCGGACTTTCATATGGAGAGCGCCAGGTACTCGTTACCACCAAGAGAACACCATTGAACGACACCGTTACGGTGGTGCAAGATGGCTCGTTTGGGGAGGAATTATTCTTGGTTCCAGAACTGACCTGCATGTTCAGAGTGTAACGATGACAGGCCACATCTATCGGGATGTCATTCTGGAACAACATGTACGTTTGTTTCGGGGCGCCATGGGTGCCGAATTTTGTTTATGGATGACAACGCCCGTCCTCACCGTGCAAACATTGTAGACGAATGCTTTCAATTGAGGATATCACCCGTTTGGATTGGCCAGCACACTCACCGAACTTGAATCCAATAGAGCATGTGTGGGATATGCTCGGCCGACGAATTGCAGCCCGTCAACCCTCCCACCTGTCAACCGGAACTCCGGAGGGCATTGCTTGATGAGTGGTGTAATATTCCCCAAGATCAGATTGATAATTTGATACACAGCATGCCTAGGCGTTGTAAGGCCTGTATTGCATCGTCCGGGAGACATACTCCATATTAACCATCATACTAACCATGTTATACTGTTTTTTGTAGATAGGTTCTTTTTGAAATTTGCTCCAGGGAGTAAAAATCGCAATTTTTATTAATTATGTCAAACAGATAGCATCTTTTTTGCTCTTTACCTTTTGTTTAATAAATAGACTTTACAAATAAGTCAAATTTGTTTTGCTTCTGTCTCTTTCTTTGCCTGAACTTCATTATCCTTAATTTATGGACATGAGTGTATATTGTTAAGTTAATTGGTTATGTTTATACAATTTTAATTTTAATTTGTATATCAAATTAAAAAAATTTTTTTTTTTTTAATGAATTTATCGTTTTTAAGTTTATAAACTGCATTGATAATAGTTCTTGGTAGCAATTTTGCCATCTATGCTGTGAGATGCGATATGAACTAATTAAATTATCAGAATCATTTGTTGGATAATAATGAATTTACTTTTTAAAATTTAAACTGCATTTATAATAACTCTTGGTAGCAGTTTGGGCATCTATGCTGTGAGATGCAGTAGGAATAAATTAAAATTACCAGAGTTATTTATTGAATAATTTTTGCTTTCATATCATTAAAATTTAATTCAGACTTACACTATTTAAAACTTTTTATACATTGAATAAACTATTTCAACCAAAGAACCTAATTCATTGCGCAGTCAATACTCTATCACACTGATAATGTTGTAACTATTGATTTTGTAAGTTATAGATTTGGTGGATATCGTGTTAGAGTGTTTCACGTTAACTTTGACGGCATGTTGATAGTTTTCTGGAGGGAAGGGGGCTTGCGGGCTTGTGCCCCAAACCCATAAGGGAAATGTATGCATGCATTCATAAATAAATGCCACTTCCATCTCAGGTTCAATTGTTTTTGTGTTAAATAATTAACATTTCAATGAATCAGGGTTTTTCATATCAGTTTCAAATTTATTATCGCGACAGAATTTATTGATGAGCTGTTTTTCTTGGTTTAGTCCTATTAAATACTTATCCCAATATTAAAGTTTGCATAAAAGGTTGAATTGACGAGTGGAGGAGATGGCAAAAGGTAGAAGATTGAATTTTAATTCATATTTTTTTTTCTATCAACACTTCAATGCTAAACACTTTGCAACTTTTCTTGCTTAATACGTTAACACGTTTTTCACTTTAAATGGTATCGTTTTATTTATTTGTATCAAATGACAGTAGCTTCAAAATTATATAAAAAATTATATGAAACATATACCTATTATATTACTTATAGTTTAAAATGACCTATTGAGCTTTCATAAGGGATTAAGATTTGTTTGAGCATCCAGCTGAAGACAAAATCCTGGAGGTGCGCTTACTGTCTTTCTCTATATAAAGCAATTAATTTCTCTGTCCGTATTAACTAAAATTTAAAAAAGCACCCTAAAATTTAAGAAATAAAATACATACGATGACGAAGAGTGTCATAATCAGGAGTGTCTTTATGCTTTTAATGAAGCTTCTACTAGCAGTTCTCTTTTGCATTAACCTATGCATTGTGTACAAAGTAAGAGTATTTAGATGTATTAATTACTCTTTAATGTTTTGTCTTTTAAGTTCTGAATCAATTGCATATGTGATAAACCCGTATAAAATGAAAAAAAAGAAAGAGAATAGGCAAGGTATTTATTGAAAACATACTTAAATTATAAATCATACTTAAACATTAGTATTTTCTTCATTTGAAATACACACACAATGGCTTAGCATAGTCTGGTGGCACTCAGTGGAGTTTTAAACTTGTTAACCAAAATATGAAATTCAATTTATTGAGAAAACAATTTTTTTCATTTAAGTATAGAGGACATAAGTATAAGTATTTTAATTATTTTGTAAAAAAATATTTAGAATGACAAAGGCAAAATGTTTTTATATTGGTTTAGAGGTCCTTTTTCCTCTGTAAACTTATAATAGTTTTATATGATCCTCAGGCAAAAATAATAAAAGAATTGCTAATAGAGCTATTAGTTATAACGTTTTTTTACTATTGATGTGTCAAAGAGTGCCTCATCATGTCTTTTAATGTGTAAATTGTTATTAAATGTTATATTTGTGAATGAAAAAAATAAATCCTTATACATAGTAGTAGCGCTTCATACAATCTTATTCACATTGTGATAGACAAAAAAATATACAACATTTTTTTAATTTCATTTGAAGAAAATAAAAGTGGATTTTCCTTAAAGCTAAATATGTTTAAGTAACGAAGTAAAGTAGAATTCCCAATAATTTATGATAAAGGAAAACTAAATTCTTTCAGAAAAAGTACAAAAATTATTCTAATTAAAAAAAAATTCAATTCAATGTTACATGCCTAGACAAATATAATTATAAATATCTCCTGTAGTTAAAAACAAACTAAATTCTATATTTCTAGTTACCGCGTCTAATTAGTAATATTTAGCATCAGCGAATATCTGAACATTATTAATTGCATTTGAAATAAAAAAAAATAATTAAAAAATACTCATTTAATCACAAATTAAAGCCCAAACAAAAATGCAAAAGCAAAAAAAAATTTCCAAACTCAGATTAACTATTGCGTTACAAATTTTTAATAAGTAACATTTAATAGACTGTAAAGAAAATAACATTCTCAAAATAAGAGGCGGTTAATTTTAAAAGAGTTTTTTTTAAATTAAATTAAATTTATTCGCTTGTAAGATTAAAGGTATGTAAGCTAAGACATTTATTTACAAAATTGCTATTCAATTTTTAATTAATTAATGGTTTTATTCTCATTTTTTAATTTAGATCAAAGGATGAAAAGTCTCCTTCTTTGAATTTACTATAACTAATAAGATAGTCAATTTAATCAATTAAAATTTTTTGTCATAAAGATCGTGTAATAAAAATACCATTCAAAGCAATTTAATGCGGACTCGTTTTTCTTTACTTCAAAGATTTCCTGAAATAAACGATTTCATTCGTTAATTCATTTGATTTATATATTTTTAATCACTTTTTTATATTTAAGACATAAAGCGCATAGTGAATTGATAACAAATTTAATCCTTTAAAATTGTGCGATATAAAGTCATAAAGAAAATTTTCACTTTAACAAAAAAAAAAAAAAAAAAAAAAATCATGAATAATCTTGAAAGTCTTAGACATATTTGTTTTTCTGTAGTTATTTTAATCTTTGCTTTATATAATTAAATAATTTTTTTTATATCCTAAGAATTTGAGGGAAATAAGAATATTTATTCCCCTTCAGGAATCTGTGGTGTTACTCAACTCTAAACCCTTAAATAAACAATAAACCGATCCTAGAAAGGACACGCTAAACTGTCTACCCGACACATACATTAATTATTAAAAATTCAATAACCCATACCAAAAATAAACCTACAAGTTCGAATATATTCAAAGACAAGTTGCAAAAGGAAACATACACACATGAAATAACTCAAAAGCAAATTTCATGATTTTAAATATAAATAATTATGTGTTTATTAATATTTACAATTTAAGCTGGAACAAGTCATACAATTAATGTTATATTAGTAATCGCGAATTTTCATAATGCATTAATCAAATTTAATATATACTATGCATTTTTATAAGCCAGAAATAAACATTCTGTAAATAATAATCAAAGTATCAATAAAATTGTCATTATATTGTTTGAAAAATCCTACATCTCACTATTTGCTGGCAAAGTGTTTTTTTTTTTTTTTGTTTATTTAGTTTATGAATTAATTGATGCCACTTACGAGAATCGGGCGCAAGGGAAGCCGATTACCATGAAGACAGATGAGCAGCTTCTTCTCTAGACGCGGCAGCCAGGGAAACGTCTGCTAACTGGCTGTGTACCTTTCGTAGGCAAACATCTCCAATCTCTAGTTATTACAATATTTTCTCTTCCTACAGTAAAAATTAAAAATAAAAGCGAATGTCTTTCTTTTACTTTTCACTTTATTTCTAGTAGTGAGAGGCGCACATTTGCAAAAATACGGGAATTTCTTGATATCATCGGCAAAAAGTTCTCGTTGAAGTCATGGTGAGAACTTTTTTATACGGATCTATAGGAAAGTCCATAACGAGGACGACGAGTGGCATAAGCAGACATGTTTTCAATGACAGAGGATTCTAGAAGTTCTCTTTGAGTTAATCTTTTGAGTTAATCTTGTATAACGAAATTTGATTGTTTTGATGTGTGACTCCTTAATGTTTTGTCTTGTTCTGGATAAATTGCATATATGATCCAAAAACCGTTGAAAATAAAAATAAAGTAGATAAAGTATTTATTAAAAGCATATTCAAATTATAAATCACACTTTAATAATAACATTTGCTTCGTTTCAAATACAAATACAGGCAGGGTCTAGTGGCACCAGATGAGGAATTTGCTTGTTACCCCCTGCATACCAAAATTTAAAAATATAATTTATTGAGTTAACAATTTTTTTTATTCAATTAAGTAAAAGTGCATAATGTTAATTATTTTGTAAAAACCTTTTTAAAATAAAAAGGCATAATATCTTTTTTAATTAATAAGCCAGTTTAAAGAACAATGTAAGAAATTTTTGTTCACAGTGATAGTACCTAGTATATAGCTTAATTGTTATTACAATACAATTTAATTGAAACTCAATGGTTTACAAATTTAGTTCTCTAGGCTCTAATTCAGCCTAACACTGGCTTTAGGTTCTAATTCAGCTTAACTGTATTGATATTTAGAA
The DNA here is from genome assembly GCA_021605095.1 of Caerostris extrusa. Taxonomy (NCBI): domain Eukaryota; kingdom Metazoa; phylum Arthropoda; class Arachnida; order Araneae; family Araneidae; genus Caerostris; species Caerostris extrusa. Next base: position 61,736 of record BPLR01011186.1, read on the forward strand.
TCTCTTCTTTCGAACTTTTTGGTCCGTGAAGTTGTATCATCAAAATCGATACCTTCAACTACACTATTTTCAACTGACAAAATGGCTAAGCTAGAGAACCATGCTTGGTTCATAGGGGATCTGAGATAATTCTTAATTAGTTTGAGTTTCGAAAAACTCCTATCACATAATGCAGTTTAGAAAAATTTTAATGCTAAAGTGAGATTGGAAACAAAGTCTTTTAAGACTTAAATGCACATTCAGCCACAAACTCTAAGAATCTAAAGGAAGTTCAACCAAGGCATTCTTCTTTCGGAACTTTGGAGGCTTTTAGAAATATTTTAGGCGTGGAACTTTTATAAGGCTATTATCTGCAGGAAGCTCATTGTAATTTTCAACCAAACTTTCTAGAAACTTGTGATGTTCAGTTTCCAAAATTTCGATCAGATTGCTGGGCTCTAATATTGCAAAAGGATCTAGTATACATTCTATACCTTTCCAACGTGTATCTATTTCTTGTTGTCATTGCCTTTTAACATTGACCTTTTCAGTTCTTGGTTTAAAATAAGCGGTTCTCTTTGGGAATAATTTCCTTCCTATCTTCTTTTTTCTACAGGAATGCCTGTGTCTTCACATGTTTTTTTAAGAAGGCTATTTCATTTGTCCTTTAAAAAGAGCGTTAGATTTTTTATCGATGCCAGATTTTCGAAGATTAGATTCCAAGAATCTGCAAATAAATTTGTACGTACTTGAATACTTGATTCGTTTTAAGACATTATTCTATAAAAAAATAAATAAAAAATAAAATATAATAAAAGATAAAATAAAAAAAAAACACAGAGAAATCGCCCTTGCAGGCATCAAAATTTGAGTTGCTCCTCTGGTTTCGATCGTTCCAGATCACACAGTTCCTCAATGGCGACTGCAATTTGTTTTAAGCACTTAAACAATTTCGTAGTGGTCACTTCATCTTGTTTCTGAAAGTTTCTTTTAATTGTAATTTCAACATTTGTCAGAAGGACCGTTCATCTGCGAGTAGAACCTGAGAAAAGCACGTACAAACTTTATAAGATCCCAAAAAGTCCTACATTATGGAACTTTGCAAAAAAGAGTACTCCACACAGATTAAAAAGAGTGGTTCGTACAGAATACAAACAATGCGTGGATGCCGCTGGCGTCTCACTGCCTCCCCCGAATAAACTATTTTTCCGTATTAGCACACATACCCATGGAGTGAGTATCGAACACTTACCGAGTCATAGTAGGACCACGCAGTAAACGTTCATATTCTCCGTATTTCAGTCACAATAAAACCTGGTACTGATCCAGGTTGGCATGTGCATGGAGATACAAACAATGCTTTAGGATTAAAGTTTAAAACCCCTTGAATGAATTTATGAATGCACTTCAGACATCGTAGAAGAATTGTCATATCCTTCTCCTACATGCACATGTTATATCTAGATCATCCTGTACAATAACCTTAAAATATCTTCCGTTATGTCAATGGCTTTCTTCCCACTTAGCTGGGGGAAAACATAGAAATGACTGCTTTATTTCAATTTTTCTTTATGTCAACGTAATGAATGAGTTCACACTTTTGATCTATGTGCCAGATATCCGGCCGTCACTAAAATATTTTACATTTTTAATATTAGTTAAGTTTTTTTTGTCTAATAATTCCACCCAGAAGTAAGATAAACATATCCTGTGAGGTGAGAGACAAATAGCTTGTTAATATCTTACTTGAATGTGACGAAGTCGACAATTTTAGCTTGAATTAGTGCTTTCTTAGCTCAAGACTGTATTTTTGATAGAAGTTCTGAAAGCTGTGGGAATTTTCATTTGTTCTCTGCCTCGCTATATATTCTCTGTGGCCGCGGAATGAAAGATTTTTGTTTAGCCAAAACATAGTCACATCAAAATCATGTCTCCATTACCGTTTTAAAAGATGTCTCCATTACCGTTTTAAAAGATGTTTAAAAGATGCTTCCATTTCCGTTTTTTCTGTTTCAAAAAGCTATCTGGTTAACTTGATCAATTGTTTATTGGCTGTTAAATTTGTTCTTCAAGGTTTTCATTTTTCAAAACAAAAATTTGTATTATTCTGAGGTTTCATGGTTGTGAACTTTTGGGTTAAATTTCTATCAAATTTGAAAACCAGTTACAAATTTACATGTATTAATCAAACTTGAATTTGTGGGAAGAGTCTACAACGCAAACAGTACAAGCTTTTGGTTTTTTTAGTTGAATATACCGTCCGGGTTTTCAAAATGTTTGGCCATTTGGATACAGAAACAATCAGACGTCAATTATCGATCAGCATACTTCGTCTTATGCCTTTGTCTCTTAAATGAAACAAATGGTCAGTCTTTCTTTTGAAAGGTTTCACTACATTTTTAAGTAAAGTCAATTCTTATCTGAATAAGGACAATTAGAGATGCCAGAAAACAAAATATTGCTGTTAATTTCTTCATCTACTTCTTCTTCCCCTTTTAACATAATTAATTAATAAAAATAGTTTTATGTGAGAAAAATCACAGTACATTATAAAATTGATTTGTCACAGCTTAAAATATTAAAAAAAATGTTTTAAAATTCTAAATACCGAAGCCATGTCTCTTACCTGAAAAGTTTCATTAAGGATCCAAAATAAATTTTTTTTTTTTTTTTTTTTTTTTGCAATTTTACAATTAAGGGTATGATAATTGAAAACGACTAAGCTTGATCAAGGCTATTTATAAATATTTTTTGAAGTGATAAATATGAAATTAATATGACTTTAGTGCAAATATGTTGCATTTCTAATTAATGGAACAGTGACCACGATGTTACAAAGATTTTATATCATATTATCTAATATGTTTATTTTAATTTTAGAAACAGAAAATTCTACGTACCAAAATCCATATCATAGAATTATTCGGTGAACAAAGTAAAAAGTACTGTATAATAGCAGAAAAAAAGTATTCACCGTCTCACAGATAGATATTATCTATAGAGTAAATTTGATTAAATTTTAAATGTTAAATTGCAGCATGATAATATCTCTCTCATAACGAGATACAAGCAGAGCATAATTATTTTAAACAATGTAGATCTCTTATATATATATATATATATATATATATATATATATATATATATATATATATATATATAATATATATATATATATAGGCTGGGTCATATGCGAAAATGAGTCCTAAGATTATAATGAAGGATTACATGGATTTGTCCGTGGCGATGTAACATGTTGCAACCCTAGATTTCGAATCCCAGCCTTTCGAAGAAGCCGACGACGTAAAAAAAAAATCTTAAAATTGTAAAATACAATATCACTATTGTAGCTTTATGAACAGCATGTCTCGGAAAAATGCATCGAGATTGGAACAATAAATTACGCACATTTTAATTTACCATAGATTTCCGACATGAATTTTTGGAGAAACCGAAGGTTAATATAAAGATGCCAATAAAGATATTTAATGTATTAGGAAAGACAAAAAAACAGAAAAGTACTTATTAATTTACTTAGTTTTGCTATATTACTTATAAATTAGTGGAGGGAATTAAAAAAATCTCATTTGGGCAATGAAACAATTCCGGGCTCTCTAGCTGAGGTTTTTCGACAGAGCCACTCAGACTTCATAAGTAATTTAATATATCACCTTCTTTCAATATTTTCAAACTTTATTTTGTCGAAAATTATTGAAGGATCTGTTCTACTTCCTATATTACCAGTCCTACATTATTTACAAGTATTACAATTTCAAACAAATAAGTGACATGCAATTGTATGTCCTATTTGTTTGAAAAATTGTATTGAAGAAATTTGTTTGAAAAAAGAAATTTTGAAGAAATTTGTATGTCGTGACATCTCCTTGTAATACAGACTTTGAAATTATCAAAATTGATGACATTTATTGCCATTTTAAGGATTATTCTTATTGTGTCTGAAAAATATAATATGCTACTAAATATAATGTGGCAGAAAAATAAAGTAGAAAGTTGATTCTATGATTCGAGCTTTTTAGTCTCGCAGAAAATACCCATTTCATTATTTAATTGAAATTTTTTTTTTAATATTGCATTTGTTATGTTAAAAAACTTATTTTAGCTTCCAACAATTTTAAGGATTCTTCAGATGTTCATACTTTCGCGTGCTCGCAGATGAAAAACAATAGTGAAATACAAGTGGGTTTAAGCAACTCATAAATTAATCGAATTTTTCACTGGTTTTATTGTTGATCAGCTTGAAGATTCGACTTTTCTTCTACAAGCAATGAAATCTACTTTAGGTTTCTTTTAAGAATATTGATGAATATAAAAATTTTTTTTATCTAGAAAAAAAGGGTAAATTGCAGAAAATTAATATGAAAAAACCGTTATGTAAAAACCGCAATATATGAGGAGATTTTTTACCAACATCGCCAAACTTTCTCCAAAATGTTTTTAATTAAAGCAGTAATAATTGGTGTATTATTATTAAAGAAAAGTACTTTGTGGAATAAATAAAATCAGATAAATAATGTTTTCTAAATTAAGTTATATAAATTATCAATTAAATAAAAGTAAACAATTATTTAGTTATTTAAAAAAAAATCAAACTTTAAGAAACAGTGATGTGTGAAAGACAAGTCTGCATTTTATTGTTAATAGCTGGAATACCAGGAATTTCTCAGAAATACAAAAAAATTTGTAAGACTCTTAGCAAAAAATAATTTAGTAGCTTCGCCAGGGCTTGCAGCAGGTCCGTTTAGCCAGCCCACAGCTTTCTGCACTGCCCTTACCCAACACTTCCACATCAACGGGTAGCCAGGTAGCCAAGTGGCTGGCGCTCTGGCCTTCGTATCCCAGGCTGTAGATTCGAATCCTGGCGGGAGCATGAATGTTTGTTAATGGTTCGAAATCCACGTTATACTGTGGATCAAGGTCTGTTTGGCCCTCGTATGCACAAGATGACAGTTGAGCGACAAACCAATTCACATCGAAGGCTAATGTGTCATATCGGTATCCACAGTACTTTAAAACAAATTTCAAAGTAAATTTTTTTTTGAATTTTTTGGTTAATATAATTAATAGTTGTACTGAAGGCTTAGTATAAGTATATGTACTAAAACATGGTATATGGTGAATTTTTTTGCCCCCAAACTTTAACCCCTTCCCTTTATATCGGTCGTAGAAGAAAATTGAAAATACCATTGACTCATGGCTTTTAAATCTATGAAAATCTTTCATCATATCCGAACCTTCTAATTCAAAATTTTAAAAATCTTAAAATCTTCAAAATTTTAAGCAGCCTACTATCTTATGCAGTTCATAGTTCAAAATTTGAAGGCTCCGGGTTGAAAATTGTGAATTTGTATAAAGAACAACAAACATTTTTCAGATTTATATATTATATAGTAAAGGATCATTAGACATTTAGTAGTGTGCCAATATAAAAGCCAGTTTCGTACTGTACAGCTTAGTAGAGCAAAATAAATGATGACAATCAATGGGCTCCAAGAAAGGAAGAACTCTTATATAAGTTTTTATTTTTTATTTAAATTTTTTTTAGTTTGTGTGTGAAAGAGAGAGAGAGAGAGGGGGAGGCACTTTTGAGGCCTTATTAGATCAATTTATTTCCATACCTTAAACTTAAAGCAAATAGCAATCGTTAAAAAAAAAAAGAGAGACAGAGAGAGAGAAGTGTATAGCTCCACTCACATCAAATATTTAATCCTCCATAATTCAACTGCATAAAACATTCTGTTGTTCATTTCTCGTGAACTAATGAGGGCATCTCAGTTTGTGATTACATTTTTTTTCCTCTCGAACAAGTTTGCGTAAGGTCATACACATTGTAAGCTTATTGTGTGAATGGCAAAGTGGGTTTGCTTTTAACATTGAAGAACGAAATAAACCCATGCTATTTGGATTTTATGTCTATTTTGTACAGCATATACTTGTAAATTTTTTATTAGGTTATTAATAATTTTAAATAATTCAAAGTTATAATTTTTGTGTTCTTTTTGCCTAAAATGTTTATTTTATCATAACGGCAAAAATTTCGGTAGAGTATATTTAATAATAACATAAATAAACTAAACTAATTGTGATCACTTTTTTTTTGCTGTAATCCAAAAGTATTACAAATACCCACTACGTGTTATGTTACTTAACCAAAATTTAAACTAACAGATTCCCCCTTCCTTTTTAATATTGTAACAATCAATTTATGTAACATTGATTGAAATAATTTGGTGAATGTATTCATAATGATAAATTATATTTTTCAAAAGAACGAATTATTGTTATTTATAAATAGAGGCATACAAATAGATTTTACTAGAAATAATAATAATTTTTTTAAAAAGTTGACTAGTTATTAGTGTTATATATAAATAGAGGTATACTTTTTTTTTTATTTAGGATATAAATAATATTTACGTAATTTAAAATTTATTTTCTTTTCTTGATAAATACATTTATAGATATATTTCTTTTATTTAATGTGTGCTTGTTGGTCACGTTTAAATAAAAATGGGAAATTTTATAATATATAAAGAATATTTGAATAATTTCAATCATATTTTTCAGCTTAAATTTTTATAATCAAGATAATTTAAATTTACTGTTTCACTCTAGCCATATTGTATTTAACGAAACATTTTGCATTCATCGACAAACATTTCAACATAATTGTTTGTCCTTCTAATGATTATTTAAAGCAATTTTTTATTTCAATTCTCCTAATAGAGTGGTTATGTTCAAGCTAATTTGAATCAAGTAAAAGAGGTTTATGAATGCACGTGAAAACTTTTAATGTTTTGCCTTGAAAAGAAAAACACTTAAACATCATAAAAGTTTTAAAATCACTTCAAAGATTTCTTAAAGTGAGAAGGAATTCTATTAACTTTATTTTCATACATAATTATATTTAACTTAAGACTTTGCATTCTCAAAATGCAGGAAGTTTGTTCCATTTTATCAATTTCCTTTATAGACAGGAAAAGTGGATTTTCTTTAAAATAATATGTAGTTTAATTTCGAAGATAAGAATTTCGTTGTAAAATATATTTTAGTAAAACCCTTAAAAAATGTATGTACAAGGGAGACTTAATTATCTCAGCATAATTACAGAAGTAGTTTAATAAAGGAGTGTGATAAAAAATATTTATTGAGTGGGATAAAAAATATTTATAGTTGAAAAAGAAAAAAAAGTGTTGGCAACAGCAAAACACTAATTGAATCAAATTTTTATGCTTATAACCATAACTAAAATATAGGTTAGGAAACATCAGCAAAAACTGGACATTATTAATTTAATTTGAAGCAACGTCCTACCAAAATAATTTAGTAAAAAATATTTATTTGCACAAAAATTAAGGCATAAATATTCCTCTTATTTATCCGAAATATTAGTCTTTGTATTTAATAGAGATGTATGAATTAAAGCAAAAAAGGTTTTTTGATAAAAATTCAGCTTAAATAGTTGTTAGTATAGATAAATTAGTCTGTATTACAATATAAAAATACAACCATGTATTTCTTTTCTGTTAAAATACATTCTTCTGTCAAGGTTAAAGCACTTAATTTATAAAATCTCTTTGCCTGAAATGCAATTGGGTATATCTGTAATACTTTTAAACATTAAAAATTTACAACTTTTATTTTTTCATAACTTAAAATTAGCAGCAATGCTTTTATTTATAGAGTCGGTGACATTTTCAAAACTAGACTAGATTAATTTTTGTTAAAAATCTAGAATCCTGCATCCTTTTGCCAAATTAAACGCCAGAATGCCAAGTCGCCAATTAAACATAATAATGAATGCCGCGGGTATAGTTTCGCCGTAAAATTATATTAGGCCAAAATCCATCACTTGGATGCCAAGCCTCCGAATAAACAAACAAAATGGCTGCCGAAGTTCGGTGTCATTGTAAAAACGCTATTTCACCACAAAAATCGCTATTACGTCAACAATAGTAGCCAAACAACTGTCACGTCAAATTTTGTTCCATAAATTTCTTTTTTCTCCAAATATTATCGGAGATCATATTTGGAGAAAATATGATCCATATATTTTGATAATATGAATCGCAAATTTTAGAATTATTATGCCCCAAAATTTATGTCTAAATTGCCTTTACGCCAAATTGTAATGCTTCAGCGCCAAATTAATATGTGGAATTTTGTTTTGCTGATTCAAAATGTATGATTTTAACAATTATAATAATCAATATTATGATAAAATGATGCCAAAATTTTGCGCTAATACGACATTTTTTTTTTATGTCAAAAATATTTCACGTTGTTTACGATGCCGTATTTGAATGATAAATTAAGATTAATAAAAAAGGATAACTTACATTTTATTTTAATACATCCTTTGCTGGAAGCGAAAATTATATTTTTATTGCCTCACTAAAACCTGACGTTGCATAACCGTACCAAATTTATTAAGATAACAATAACAACATCACATAATCACATAAAAATTTAATTCGTTACAGTGGCCTTTTCTTTCCTTGAACTAATGTTCTAAAATTATAAAGTAAAATTTTTTTTCGAGCGAATTCAAATAACTGTTGTCATAAAACTTTAATTATATCAAAAGCATTAAAAGAAAATAATTTTTTTATAATCAAATATAAGTTATTCATAAAGTAAAAAAATCGTTTTTGTTGTTTGTTTCGTATTTGCATGTGTGGAAACATCTTAAAAATTGTTTATATTCTGTATCAATGACGGACATACGTTACAGGAATAATCTCAGAATAATGAAAAATTTATCGAAATAATTATTTAAAAAAATTTGTATTTCTCTTTTTATAAGCCAGAAATAAACATTCTGTAAATAACAATCAAAGTAGCAATAAAATAGTCATTATATTGTTCGAAAAAGAAGTTATAAATTTCTCTAATTACAGTATTTTAACCCTAAAGAAATTGGTCGAACATTGGAGAAATATTCCGGGTTGCAAGATTGGCGAGTGCCTCATGGTACAGTATTCTAGATTTCAATCTAATTTTTTATTTTAGAAGTAATTTTTGAATATTCTGAACTTTTTAAAAATAAAATAGTACTTTTTAATATTTGATAAATTTAAATAACTTTAAGTCATTTTTTAAATAAAAAAAGAACATACAAAAATTGTGTTTAAGATAATTAAATTATCTAAAAGTATTATTCGAGACTATTTTATATAAGAAGTGCTTTTAACGTGAATTTTACTAATATAACAAACCGAAATATTTCATAACATATACTTATCATAAAGTTTTCTACATGAACTTATCTCACAGATGATTTCAGTCAGATGAATAGAAAATTGGCTAAGTATTTTTAAAAGTTAAAATTACAAAATAAATAAATAGATGACGGTGGTTTAAACAGTGACTGAAATTGTTTGAAATTTGCCATTTCTAAATCGTATTAAAGATTTTCTGAAAAGTACTACACTAAGGAAAGTTGAAAATAAGTATTTAAATAATATTGTGTTTCGATTTTCAAAGTTAACATGAGAACAATTAAATATATGTCACTATTGCTGCTGTGGAAAAAAAGTCATGCAGTTTCATTTAGATCAGGGGATCCCCAAACTTTTTTTTTGTCCTACCTCTCCCTTTTCACTAAAACATTTACTTACTCCCCCGATAGAAGGCTATCTTCATCAAGCTAATAAACAGATAGATATAGTAAAAAAATTGCGTTTTTTTGTGTATCTATAAATCCATTTACGTCTTAAAACATAGTAAATATAGATGTAGTAAAAGAACCAGAACCACCTTGAAATTGAATTCACAACACTATTAATTGAAAGTGTAGAATTGCAATCTGCTGTGTTTATTAGTTGATATCATTTAAGATTGATTACTTAGGTAAATTGTTTGATGGTAATTTATTTAATGTATGGTTGCTAGGACATATCATATATTTATGTTAAGGTATATTGTATTAACAACAAATACTTACACGCAGATATTCTTGCTGATGTAAGCTGAATTCATCAACAATGCATGACACTCTTGCCAAACTAAAAATATTTACTTGTTAAGACCTGCCTATGGACTTAACCGCCAATTAGCTATAACTTTTATTTTGTGTGTTTGCCTGGAAATTAATGATACACATCAGGTGAAGCATGGACGACTAGCACTTCTAGCTTCTTTCCTTTTCCTCTTCTTTCCTCATTAACTACCCCTTTATTTTTATTTAATGTCCACCTCCAAATACACTTTAGGCTATCGTTAGGCTTTCATTCAGGCAATCAATTATTTAGATTCCTCTTAACAGTTGTCATTGTTTATTACGTTTACAAATCTGTGTTTCAATTAAAGTTTATATTAGATAGAACACTAGGTATAAGGATTATAGAAGGAATTTGCATTATATGAAAAGATTATCGACGCCGATTTTTATTCACCAAAAAAAAAAAAAAAAAAAAAAAAAATCAAATGGTTGAGAATAATATTCATTGATAAAGAAAGAATTCAAAATTTTTTACTTTTTGAATGCAAGAAACCAGGTGCAAGGAGGCTACACATATGAATTGTAATGTAGAATTGAAAACAGTCGTATCTGTAAATGGAAACATTATATTTTAAAGAAACTTCATACAAAATAAGCAATTGAAATTGAAAAGTTAATAAATATCTGTTTTTAAACGCTTTTTAATATCATCATGTATGAACATGATGTTGTTTTTAGTTAGGACTTTTGATGTTATCAGAAAATGTGAGGGGAAAAAATAACATTACATTTAGTTAGTAGGAAAAATAGCCGAATATCAGCAGCAGTACTATACAAAATCGAATAATCTATAGCAACAGTGCTATACATAGTCGAATAATGTATAGCAACAGTATATAATAACAATGTAACAGTAACAGTATAACCAAATAGCAACAATATAATTTTGGTATATTCCCTTTCTATTAAATTTAGTAATTCTTCTTTAGTATTCTGATCAATTGCTTCATACATTTTTTTGGTTTATTCATTTTGGATATACTCACATGCATTCTCTCAGCATCGTTATGCTTACATATGATAAATGGAAATTCGTGAGCGGATATCAGTAGCTACAATTTTTGTTCGTATATAATGTTAAAATTATACAAAATTCTTTTTTTTTATCTTGTATATATACTGTTTATAAATAAATTCATATCAATTAAAGAAAAGCCTTAATTTTAGTACAAAAACTCTACAGCATGTACATGGTGAGTTTGTTTAAAATTTCATTATTATTATTTTTTGAAGTTATGAGATAATCAGTGATTTTAATTATTTGTATAGGACAACTAGAATTGCTTACGACGCATTTCAAAGCAACAAGATCAATAGTGTTGGGCTATGCGCCAGAACTTGTATCGAAAAATAGGTAACCTCATTTCGAATTAAGGTCAAAGTATGACAGACTCTAGACTTTGAAGAGAGGACGAAAAATAAAATCTTATTTTTTTTTAAAAATAAAAATATATTTAATTTAATATACTCATTAATAGAAATATTTTTCTTTGTACACATATACAGCCCATTAGAAGAAATTCTGTAGAAACTACAGTACAACTTATACTTATTTTAATATTTTGCAAATTAGCAAATCAATTTGTGTAGTTAATATTTCCAGTTTGAAAGACTGTAATATTTTTAATAGGTCATAAAACTTTATTATAAGCTATGAAATCTTGATTTTCCTTGTATTAGAAGGGGACAAGAAGTGTGTTGAACAACATCTATGTGCTCGTCTAAATGAAGTTGTGTAATATAAATTTCATTTTAAAACACTTTTATAAAGTTTTTTTATTGCAGTTAACATAATGAGTATTTATGAACAAAGATTAAAAATAATATAAGTACAAGTTAGGGCCGGATGTGCGTGTGGTCTCTTTGATTCAGTGTTGTTTCATGGTAGAAACGATTGTTTCTTTCGATGATAACTCGAAACTTTTAGTTCTTTTATTTATTAAAATTTGCTAAGACAGCACTGCAGGACTGCAACCTAACACCCAAGACAAAATTTTATAACAAATATTTACAAAATCATCTTAAAAGTCAGTTAAAGATATTTGTATCCTACGTACTGCCTGGAACTCGATTCTCCTCTCATCAAGATCGAACCGGGAGGTAAAAACGTACAAAACCAAAGTCTAACTCGAAGATCAACCCGCCCTTGAAAGAAAATCTATCAACTTTGAGTTCAAGATTATAGCTTGCTGTGGGAATTCAGAGTGGGTCCTTACTATATATTTAAATAAATAAATTATCAGTATGTAAATGTTACAAAAGAAATAAAAAAAAGTTGGCAATTATTCATGACTTCGCTTATAAAAAAAGCACCAGTTTGAATGGAAATGTTGCATAACTGAAACCAAAGTTTTCAGCACAACATTTTCTTCAAATACAAAGCTTTTCTAAATTTTAATCAGGCTACTAAAAATGCTCGACTGTTTAGTTTGAAGAAGAATTACAGCAGGACTCAGAATACAGCCCCTAGAAGGAAAACGTAATGTCTCACAAATGCAGAATCAAAATTAAAGACACATCTTGATTAATCAAGATAGCGAAGAATTTTTCTCAGCAATTTGAAATAAAATTATATGAATAGTTTAAAAGAATTAACAACGACACTATTTTAATGGTGATATGCTTAGTTCGAACTAGCGGAGTTCAAATTAACATTCAATTTAATCGTTGCCGGTCTTGCGAATGTTCTCAAAAAATTTTGATGTCAGATGGCGGCACTTTGATCATTCGCCATTAGAATGGATAGAAAATTCAGCATTCCCCATGGTACGCCATGAAAGCATGTTACTTTGCATTCATATTCTGCCATTACAATATTAAACAATCTTTTTCTCTCCTCGAGTTTTATTTTACTTGGATCAATAAGCTTTATCAATTTGTCTTGAACTTATCAATCTCCTCGAGCTTGGAAGAATATTTCGACCTACAGATTTATTGTCCCCATTTGCGTCAAAGACATTGAAGCTTTTGTTCGGTTTAAGTTGTCGAGTTTCTAACCCTGTTGCTCCCTTATTCGCATTCCACTAGGCAACTAGCATCATATTCTGGGAAAAAGAACCCTAAAAATTTATTGCGTTTTTACATTAGTCAATTTACTTTTATGTTAAGTTACAACAACATTATTAAATATTTATTATGATCTCCGTTAAAAATACTTAAAAGTTTAGAAATCTACAAATTATAAATAATTAAATAACTTTAATAAATAATACATTAAGGTATGCTTTCTGTATGCATCGTAAGATTATTATTATATTATTGACATTAACTTTGTAATAAATTTAATAATTTATATTATTTGTATTATATATATAGATACACATCTATATAGATATATATATCTTGCTTTAAATCTATATTAATAATTTCATGACTGCCTGCGTAAACATCTTTACAGACTCAAAATTGTTCCTTACCCCGATATGCACTCTGTGCAGCTCTGGAGAGGCTATGGACTCCACGCATCTACTTCACTGTCCTGCTCTGAGCAGGACTTTTCTCGCCGAGCGATATTGGGAGGCTAGAGATATGTTAGATTAATGAACTGTGTTGCAGTATGTTTTGTTGTTTTCTTTGTCCTTTTTCATTTTTCGTTCTTCTGTAACTGTTCATAATCTGCCATTGGAAATAAAAATAATTTAAAAAAAAAATATATATTATTAATATTTTTTTATTTTTTATTTTTATTTCCAATGGTATCCGTATCTTCTTATGCTATCCGGTTTTCTTTTCTTTTTTTTCATGTGTCTTGTTTAACAGTTACTCATTTCGTTGTATCTCTTTGTGTTTGCATTACTTAAACGAAAGAACCGAAATAGATATTGAATGAATCCAAAATTAGGCAGTGTTAAAATGTAACAACAGAATGAAAAGTAATGACTTGCATATTAAAAAAAAATTTGTTACGCTATTATATTTTTAATATAAAAGACTTCTTGCAAATAAACCATTTTCAGCAAATTTATTTTCTGAAAATGGTTTATTTTGTTTTATTATCTCATTTATTTAAACCTAGTAGTTTCTTTATAATAAAATAATGAATTTTTTTTTTTTTGACAAATCAACGAAATTTCAGCAACTAATGTAATCTGTGAAAATTTATAAATTATTATGCGTACAAAATGGAATACCATTCTTAAATATTAAAAATAGGAGAGAGATAATACTTAAATTAAATTATATGCTACAAATGTGTATAATTCTTTGATTACTTAACGAAAATTTTTAATCTTCATAGATATTATTTATGTAATACAATATCATCTAGCAAAGTACATATAAATTTAAAAAAGAAATGAATTATTGCTTTACATTTAAAACTGAGACTATAAAGCATAGCAACATTAATTATGAGTAGAATATACTTTTAACCATATGTAGAAAAAATTTGTTTTTTTCTATTAAAAATGTTTTTTTTATAATTATGCTACAATAATTTTACTTTTTATATATACTTACTCTAATAGTGGCTTTGAGAAAACTAATTTAGCTTTTTTGAAGAAATGAATTAAGAATATTCTTTATAGTCTTTTAAACACGAATAAAAGCTTTTATGGAAAACCTTCTTGACTAAATTTTAAGCTAAACAAATAATATATTTAAGCATTATTTCAATTGGTTTAATACTATACACAAATAATTTGATTATACATATTTTTATGAGCTTGTATTCTTTATAAACTTTTACATACATTTGAATTTTTTTAATTTTTGATTAATTTATAAATGTTAACACTTGCTTAGCTACACTTGAAAAATATAATAATTAGTTAGGTTAAACTTTAATTTTGCTATTATTAAAATATTTTCCTAGCTCAATTAACACACTCAGTTATTTCTAAAAATTATTTGTAATATAATGTATTTTTGTTATTTGATTCAAATTACAAAAAAAAAAAAATTAAGTTTATCAATTAAGTAAATAGTCTTCACTACAAACATGATATACTTAAAAATGTGATTGTTTAATTTAAAATGCTTTGTTTAGTTTTTTGTTTGGATGCTATTAAAATAAACTCAAAATACTTTCCTGAGCCAAACACATTTCAAAGTTATTTCTGAAAAAAAAATTATTTGAGACAGAATGTTTTTTATCAAGTGTGAACATGATGTCCTGTTAGAGAATCGTGGCGTCTTCAGAAAAGTAAAGATATAAAATAAAAAGTAAGAATATATGTTATTATTAAAAGCAGGTTAATCTCCTCGGGTAACACGAGAAACTTTCATTTCAAAAACTTTTATTTAATATAAACGCTGTTTTTCACGTGATTTTTATTTGTGTTTTAAAACTGGAACGAAAAAAACATGCATCTTTATAATGATTGATCAATATCAAGTCACGTGTTCTGTAGTTTATTTTGAATTGTCTTGCTTTCAAACTATAAACAGATTATTGTTTCAATATCTTCGGAATAGTGTGTAAAGATTAATTTATGTTTATAAAATTTTATTTAATCGTAATTTAATAGACTTCTCTGTCTGAATTTGGTAGTGTTTCTTGTAGAATTTGAACAGTTACTTCTTTCCTAAAGTTCTTGGTTTTTAAATTTTGTTTTCCTGTCGCTTTTGAATTTAATAGTTCTTGTGGTGATTTTGCTCCATGGATTTCCGATTTCGCCAAGTCTCTTTTTTGCGCCAAATGGAATCGCCAACATTACAGTATTTTGTAACTGCCTCCATTTTGTTTGTTTAGGTGGAGGTTTGGCGAAAACCGTAATGGAAAAATCGCCAAATAAACAAGCTGAATCTTTTAAAATGCAAAAACTCTCTTTCTTCTAATATTCTGATTAATTGCTTCATAAATTTCTTGGATTATTGTATTTGGGTATATTCTCATGAGTATTCGTCCAATAAAGTATGTTAACCCATATAAATTGAAATTCGTGAAAGAATTCGTGAACTCGTTATATATTTTTTGTTTAATTCAAATAAGAAAGATTAAAAATAAATCAGTTAAGTACATTTTCTTCAATATGATACTTTTTCTCACACGACATTAAGTAGATTAAATTTTATAAGTAATAATTTATGTGATTATAATAATTTTTATAAGTAATATAAAATTTTATATTACTTACTAACAACAGTAGTAAAGCAATATAATAATTTTGTAAGTAATTATAAGTAATAATAATAATACTAAAATTCAACTAATACTTAAATGCCACATAATTCAATTTTGATATTGTTCTTGAGTACTAAATTCTTATTATTAAAATAACAAAATAATGGCGAGTAAAGCAATATCAATTCCTTAAATAACTGATTTAAAAAATAATTAAATAATAAAATTAAAAACTAGAAATTAAAGAGAAATACATGACCTTTCTTTAGAATAGTATGGATTTGCATTTGACAGCTAAGAATAGACGTTTTGTATCTCCCTTTTATTAATATAGAAATAGCTTTCTAAATTCCCTGAATTCAGAATGAAAGGAACTTTGTAGTAAAAATAGCTTCCCTTGTAACAAAGGAATTGACTTAAAAAAAATTGATATGCCTCTCAATCAAAATAAAATCGTGTGAGGTTTCTTGAGCCTTACCAGCAGAAAATCATAACAGGCAATTTATTTTAAAGTATGTAATTTTATCACTAATCAACATAAAAAAAAAGAATAATATTAAAATTATTTATATCCATTGAGTGGTATAATGCCAGTAGCACAATTTAATGCCTACTTTGTGGACTTAACATAAACAGTCAACTTTGAAAAGGTTTCAAGTTTGAATCCGCTGGTGGCTTTAATTGCAATCTCTGCTCTTCGAAATGAAGAAACTCTATGACTATTAGGAAGTTTGTGTTTCTCAGTCAGCCTACCAGATATATGTCTTTCGTGTTTTCCCATATATAACGCAAATGCGAGGAAATTACATTAAAAGGTAATATTGTAACTTTATCACTCATCAAATGGTTATTTGTGGTGTACACAAAGCCGTGTTCACACATTTGAAACATTATTGTCTATTGCCATGCAGGGTAATTTGACCATGAGAAATAAGTCTGTCGTCTTTCCCCACCCCCAATCAAAGTAATTTCCATCCTTTTGAGGCAAGACATAAAACCGATTACCAGCGCAGAGTAGAAATCTGAGAAGTGAACAACATACTTTTCCAATACCATCCAAATTACAGCTAACGGTGTTGTGAGCGTTACTCAGAATTTTCGCATGTTAATTTGGACCCTGTTAAGTTACGCTAAAAAAGCCCATCGATGCACAAAAAAGTTTTTTTAATTACTATTTGCATCAGAAACCTCTTTTATCTCAAAATAAATATTTCGGAAATAAAAGTTCCAAAAAAGTTATTCAGAGGTATCTGTTGAGTGTTTACGTGTCGCATTCGAGAGAACCCGGAAACCTCCTTCGACGGATCTCGTGTGCCAATGAAAGAGGTTCACCCATGAAAGAATTCACATGGAATCTTTGAGTGCAGCAATCGCCTTATGGTTGACTCGGGCTTCGTACTCTTCCGTCCATAATAACTAGACTTCACAGCCCACTTTACCACTTTTTTTCTTTTATTTCTTCAGCACGCCATCACTTCTCCCTCTCTATCGACTTGCATTATTCCTCTCCTTACCTTTTTTATCTCGTGTCCTAAAACATTTCATATCGAAATTTAAATTTGCCTCATTGGCTAGATTTGCATCCATGAGATATCCTCAAGACAGTTATTGTTTTGAGGAGAAAGTCTTTGTGTTAGTTCAAGTGGGAGGTCTCCTGATCCACACATTGAAATTTCAAGCCGTGAAAACAATCTTAGGTATAAATTTTCACTTTAAAGCAATTAAGATAGTCAACAGTCTCGACTTTTACTACTTTAATGACAATCACCATTGTGACACACCTTTTCATCATCAAAGAGGAAATGAACAGAGGAACGCTAAGTGGGGACTAATTGGAACCATAAAGATTAGCGTTGAAAAGACTAATTGCTGAATTGAATCTTTTCATCTTTTGTGAAGATTACTCCGACATGAGACTGTTAAAGACCACACACAGATTTATTCGAAGAGTTACTTTTCCAGTGACAAAAATAATATAAATACATAACGGCAATAATAAAATATTGACAAATTAATTTAATTAATATATATTAATTAATATAATATTTATGCAATATATTGACACAATCTTTTGGATATTGAAAGCCTTTGACTGAAACTTACCTGCATGTGAGGAATCAAATTCTTGTCCGTTTATACACATTGCAATTGAACAAAGAAAAAGTATTTTTAATACATTTTTTTATTATTTTTGTTTGTAAAATTCTACAACCAAATAAACAATAACAAAATCCTTTAAATTATGTGACATTGTAAGAATGGGCCATTTAGATAATATCATGCCTATTCGAAAATTATTCAGTAAATATAAATAACAGCCATTCTGGGAAAAGGTAAGCATACAGTTTAAAAAAGTAAAACGGACGAATTGATTTACTTGTTAGGGTTAACATGTGCCACGCAAAAATAATTTTGAAATAGAAAAAAGGTTTAATATTTAGTGCGGAATTTTTTTTTTTTTTTTATCAAAAGTTTTATTTAATATTAATTTTTAATTTGTTTTATTATTAAAAATTAAAATATTTTAGTATATTTAAAATCCCTCTGAAAATTATCTTCGTCCCCTATTATACAACTGAATTTTCTGACTGTTTAATTTGAATCGGTTTGACCTAGCCGTTTGCAAATTTTCTACGTGATTGCTGGTTGGACAGTAATATCATCATTAGAAGAATAAAAAAAAATCAAATGGAAAAAAGAATGCCTCATTATACATAATTAAAGGGTGAAAGGCTAGATAATTCATTTGGTTTAAACATAGATTCTACTAGATCTAATATTTTCGAGAACAATATTTAAGGCTTTTTTTTTAAATTAAAATTGAGTTTGTGAATAAGAATAACATTTGCATTCCATCTTGTAAAGTATGATATTAACTAACTGTTAATATTGGATTATCATTAATTTTTATTTTTAGCAAGCACTGACATACAAATTCATTGATAGTGTTTTGAAGTTTTTTTATTTCAAAAAAATAAATAGTAGATATATCCATAATTAAAAAATATTTTCATTGTTATGTAAGTATCCTAAATTATAGTGTATTTAGTATTTAATTTAACAATTAAATACTAAATATATAGTAGCATTTTAATTTCATTTGACAACGATTTTTAGATAAAAATATTTTTCAGGTGTAGGATTTATTTTCGATTCTTTATTCTTAAGCGATATATTCTTAAGTGCATCAGGTTTAGCGAAGACAAATGAGCGTTTGCTCGTGACGTAAAACTCTCAGTTGAATGACGTCACAGTTGTATTAACGATTCATTTATGTTGAAAGTGTTACCTGACAGCCTTCATTTTCCAAGAGTGTATCAAACAAATGGAAAATAATTGTGTTTCATTGTCTCTATGGAATAAAACTATAGTGAATTTATGGCATACACATTTAATATTTAAGTTTACTATCTGTATGAAAATTATCCCTGAAACAGAAGTACAAAAATAATAATATGTCTTAAATATTTAAAAAGAATCATTTCAAGTTCATTCCTTGATATTAGTAAATCGTTGTTTTTAGACGACGTGATTTATCCTGCGTAGCCTGATATTTATATCTGGTTGGTAAGGATGAAATTTGTAATTAATAATATTGGCAAGTTTAACAGCTTATTATTTGATCTTGAGTTAATATTTTACCGCTTACCATTCTTTTTTCTGTTTTTTGGAAAGTTACACCTCTCGCCTTTTTAAAGAAATTATTTGTAAACTCTAAAAATATTAAAAACAATTTTTAAAAATTAATTTTTTTGAAAATGGAACTGTTGGAATTATGCACTATTATGAAGTAGTAGTTCATATGTGGAACTATGACATCTGCAGAAACATTAATAGTGTATTTGGCCCATGATTTAGGGTGTTATTATAACGTTAATTATACTGCTATTATATTTTTGATATTCAGACGTTATCTAATTGGTTCACCAAATACAGGTTGGCCCACGAAGCCCATCAATGTACAATAGCAACAAAAAATTTATTTTATTATTAGTATTCTTGCACCAGAAACGTCTTTTACCTCAAAATAAATATTTTGAAATAGTTCAAAAATATTCAAGGATATCTGTTTAGTGTTTACGTTTCAAGAGCTCATTATTTGGGGTCCGTTATTATAATATTATGTGTATTTTAAGTGCTATTATAGCACATTAATGATGTGATCTATGCAGCAGATATTATCAAATTGGTTCGCCAAATTTCGTACAGGTAAGTTTGACCTCAGAAATGAGCCATGAAATCTCCAAGAATCAAAATTATTAACAACAAACTAAAAGTCACTGTTGAGTCTGATCCATCTCAGAGTGCCTATGAATTATCGTTGAAGTGTAGTGTTTGCCAATAAACAATATTAACTCATTTAGCTCAAATAGGTAAAAGTGAAAAAGTTGGATAAGTGGGTTCCACATAAACTGAATTAAAAACTGAAACAAAAGCATTTAGAAGATTGCTTAATGTTGCTTTCTCGCCCCAAATCTGATCCATTTTTGAATCGAATTGTCCCTTATGATGAGAAATGGATTCAATATGACAATCGTAATTGTTCAGCACAATGGTTGGGCAAGGATGAATCATCCAAAACACACTCCAAAGCGTAATATTCATCAAGACAAGCTGATGGTGAGTGTTTGGTGGTCTTGAGCAGATGTGATCCATTATGATTTCATGAAGCCTGGCTCATCGATCCCAACAGAAACATACTGCAACCAACTGGAGTAATTGATGTAAAAACTAAAAGAAAAATAGCCTACAAGGGTCAACAAATCGACTTTTCTTATTACATGATAACGCTCGACCATACACTGCACAAATGACTGTGGCAAAACTATAGAATTGGAGTTGGAACTTCTTCATCATCTTAATAATCACCACACCTAGCCCTCAATGGCTAGCACTTCTTTCGCAAATTGGACAACTTTTTAATAGGAATACGATTTAATTGCGACAACGCTGTAATCCTGGCAGGCTGAACAAACTACTACATAGATGGCAAAAGTGCATACATAAAAGTGCAAAGTATGCATCATAGGGGTGCATGCTTTGATGAATAAAATAATTCCATACATTTGTAAATTATCAACCAAATTTATCTTTTTTCTACAAATTTCATCCTTGATGACCCGATACATTACAATATAAATCGAAAATATCATTAAGAAAATTTCTGCTTTATCCGAAAACACACACAGACTGAGAAATATCATTATGCAGTTTTAATAAAATAAAATATGTATTTTATAAACTGATGTTAATGTTACCGATATAAATTTCTTCGAACGATTATTTAAATATTTTTATACTTTGGAAACAAAATTATATATATATATATATATATATATATATTATATCATATATTTTATTATTATTTTAAATTATATAATATATACCAATTACTTTTATTGAAAATCATATGTTTTTAATTACAAGAAACTTTGAATACTGTTTGGAAATATTTAGTTTTATGACGTTTTTTTAGAAATCTAAAACAATGCTTAATTCATATAAATTTACACATTTTTAAATAATTCATAAATAAAAAAAAAATATTTATTCTTGAATTTATGTATCCAATTTATGATATAATGCAAAAAAAAAGTTTCAATTTATTCTTTAAGTCACATTTAGATAAATGTAAAATAACGTCAATTAATAAAATATATTAGAATTAATAAAATATGCATTTGAAACTTAATTGTAAGAGACATCATAGAAAAAAAAAACTATACCGTTAAGTTAGGGTTAAAGAAAGTACATAAACCTTTGTACAATAAGTGCACCAGTCGTTTTCCTCTGACATACAAAAAGGATATATTCGTGAATTTAAACAAAATATGTATCGAGAGTATTTCATCCAGATTTTCTTTAAAAAAGAATTCAAAAATAAATTAACTCTTCATTTGTATTAGAGAGTTTTTGCATAACGTTTTCTTATCGTCCGATATTTATTTCTTCCTAGCGCGCATGCTCATAGGAATAGCTCAGTAGTGCAGTATTACAGATATGCATGCGCAATAGGTACAATGTTTCCTATGAGTATGCGCGCTAGGAAGAAAAATATCGGACGATAAAAAAACGTTATGCAAAAACTCTCTATTATTATGGTAGAAGTATTCTTATTTTAGGACACATAAAGAGAACAATTTTACATTATCTAATTCGGCAATAGTTATAGAGATAAATTACAATCGATTTTAAAATGCGCATATTTTTTTTTTTTTTTCCTTTTTGTTGAAGAAATATATATATTTTTATATACTTACTATATAAATTTATTTTCTTCACTTCTTTATTTACTCTTGCTAAAGAAATCAAAGGAACTAGACTGCATTTATTCTTGCATCAGAGAATATATAATATAATATGGAATATTATTATATTATTAAAATGAAAATTTTACGAATGTAGTTTTTCAAATATATTACAAATATAATTCCTTATAAATATATTAATATTGAAGAAATGACATTTGTATTTCAATATCACAAATATAAAAAGCAAAATGTTTAAAATTATTTTATTACATTTACATACAGGAGCTAAATCTAATACATATAAATGTAACTTTGAGTTCTTTTTTCCTGTGTACGAATGTAGTAATTCAATAACACATAAAAAATATTTTCAAAGTTAGAAGAAATCTTTTCTTTTTTCCCCAATAAATATAAACTTTGTAGACGACACAAATGTACACTTTGAGAATAAATCCAGATACAGCTATTCAATTTTTTAAAAAATATTTTTGACGTTCATATTCATTATTTAAATAAATATTTTGAAGATTTTATAATCACAAAAAATACTTTTAATATGAATATCACATTTATATCAATACTATTCATAAATACAAAATTTTATAAGATGAATACAGTTTTCTGAAATTCAATACATAAATGCAATTTTATGAATAGATTTATACAATTGTTGTTTCAATGAAAGTATAGTTTATAGTTATGTAATGCAGAATTATGTATATAGAAAAATAAAAATAATATATGATTCATAAATAAATTTATTCACAAAGGATAATAGAATAGTTATTTTTTGAATTTTGTTGTATTAAAATTTATAATTGCAAATTTAAATTCAAAAGATTTCTGTGTATTTTCATTCAGGTTGTTGAGACATGCTAAACATTTATATTGAACAAATATTGCTGCAATCTTTTTATTTTAGATGTTTGAATATGAAAGTAAATAAATGTGAATATCATTTTTGATAGTTATTTTTAGTTGTTCGTATATGAAAGTAAAATGTAAACATCATTTTGATAGTTATTTTATATGTATCTATGTGCATGTAGAACACATAACTAACATTTATTCGTTACATTAAACTGTGCTTCAAACAGAATAAAAATTAAATCATTATTGCTTTTGTTACTGTGACGCGAATTTGTGTTGTAATAATTATTATTTTGTTTCGCATTTCTAACTTTGAATATTTACTTTACATTACTTTTAAGTTATTTATTAAGTATTAATATTACTGTAATTATTATAGCTAGGAATCATTTATTTTCTCTTGTTCAGAAATTAAAAAATCTTCATTTATTAAATAAAAAAAATACTGAAAATTATTGAAGTATTTTTGCTAAATCATATTAAACATAACTATTATAATTTATAAAGTTTAGAAAAGTATTTGCTTGGTAAAATACATATGTTTTAAAAGTCTTGAATGAATGTTGTCAGTTATTAAAATCAAGTACTGTAATCTTCATCATCCTAATTATCATTATTATATCAATAAATTTGTTCTAAATAATTAATAAAAAAATAATTAATTATTTTTAAGGTATGTATTAAGTATTAATATTACTGTAATTATTATAGTTTGGAATCATTTATTTTTCTAATGATCAGCATTTAAAGATCACAAAAAAATCTTCATTAATTAAAAAATTATTACTGATAATTATTGAAATATTTTTGCTAAATCATATTATACATAATCATTATAATTTATAAAGTTTGAAAAATATTTGCATGGTCAAATACATACGCTTTAAGAATCTAGAATGAATGTTGTTCAATTATTAATGTACTAAAATCAATACTGTAATCTTAATAATTCTAATTATTTCCAGTAATTTCTAACAGTAATTATTTTATTTTCCAGTAATTTCTAACAGTAGTTATTTCCATTATTATTCTATGAATAAATTTGTTCTACATAATATGAAACTAAATATTTGTTGAATAGTTTTAGAAGATAATCTGTGTGAATTGATGCATGTTCACATATCAAGGCGGTATGTGTGATAATTACTATGATTTGTAGAATTCGGAGGATTATAAATCATTCTAGTGTAAATCATTATGAGTATTCTCAACAGCAAAATTTAATTTATATGTCTGAACTAATCTGTAGTGATGTTCTGATTGAGAAGATAATGATTAAACTTTAACTATTGCGGATAAAATAGTGTTATAACTGATTGTCTACAAGATCGCTTTCATGAAAAATGTCACCAAATTATTAGTTTTTGTATTCTTGACAAAATATATATTGATTACAAATATTTATTCAATTTAAATACAAAAAAAAAGAGAAAGTCTATGATATAATTATGAGATTTATTTTAAGATTTAATACAGTAAAATTCCTTTCAATGCTTATTTACCCTTTTTAATTAATTCAGCAGTTTTAAAAAATTTAAAATTACGTTAAAAATATACATTATGAATGAAGGATTTATGCAAGAAAATAGTTAAAAGTAGAATAATTATTCATTTTATTAATCTGAAGATATATGCTTTATTATTTACTGTATTTTACAATTTTATATAATTTTTATTTTTATAGATGATATTGAATTAAAAATCTTTACTTTTAAAAATGTTAAATTAAATTTTTTAGTTCCATTTAATATTTTTTTAAATAATTGTAAATTATTCTATAGCCGTCGTAATTCTATATTTTTATATATGACACATATATTAATAGTACACATCCATAGATGATTCGATTGTTGCATCTCATCGTGTGAATTTTTATAGTCTCGTTGCATTTAATTGAGTTGCATTTAATCTTCCAGCATTACCATTTGTTTTGTGAATTTTCTCTGCTTTTCCGAAAGCAATCCTTTATGCTCAAGTTCATACTCTATATGATGTTAATATTTTTGTAGGCCACGTATTTTTAACCGAGTCTACTCACCATTAAAACAGCAGATTCAGCATTACACAGGCTGCACTTTGGTATGCAGCTACTCCGCGCTTTTACATTCACAAAAAGAAATAGACACACCAGGGATGGAATCTGGGAGGGGAAAGGGATGTTGCCTCATTTTTTCTCAGTCCAAAATACTTTCTGAACTATGAATTAATCGTGCTCATCTCCGTCATACACACTATGTATCTCAATAATGTTGGAAAAATGACTAGAATTTTAGCAAAAAATGAAAACGTATAAGAAAACCGCACCATGCGCGTTTTGGAAGTTAAAACTGTGACGGAATAAGGGGTTGGTTAGATTATACATTATTCTTTAGATGGGAAGTCCTCCATAAAAATGAAAAATACATGAAAGAAAAAAAAATTTAGAAAAAAAAAGTGGATAGAATTTTCTTAAAACTAAAGTTCTTTTCGCGTATATCTAAAAATTTAAGGAGCAAAAACTTTTTGTACGTGTCGATTCATTCAAAACTCATTATATTTTATTGCATATCTTTAAACCATTTCTTATCAGCTTACAAAATCCATGAACATAAATACGAATTGTTGACTTGTTTTTTGCAATGAGTAAAATTTAAAAATTAGAAAGTTTGGACATTTATTTTGCTTTTGTATGGATCAGCATTTTTGGACTAATTAGCTTGGTTATCATCTCCATCATAAATTCCAATACTTCCACGATTGTGACAAGAGAGATAGTCCTAAAAAACAAGCCCATATTTCCACCAATGTTGGCAATCAAAAAGACTCCCACTAAAAAGAAAAATATACACACAATTTATTTCATAAAATTACCATGACCAGTAATAATAAGAATAAAAAGTGCTAATAAGAACTAATAAAATTGCCATACGAAAATAAACATCGAATTAATACACAATGGATCAATTAATTTACAGTTACATAATTAATAAACTACTATAGTAACATTGAAATAAATCTTATTAATAAAATTGTATATATATATTATATCTACACAAAAAGGTGTAACCTAATATTGATATACCACGGCTTTTATTTCCACAATTGTTGGTCGTAGACATATATTTTCAATTACAAAAATGTTTTAAATGAGGGGGTTAGCATTCATGATTTGGCATTTTTATATTAAAAAAAAAAAAACAATTTTGTCGAAAGTACAAATCTGACTTTTAGAAGGGGACAGGGTTCATACATACTATAAACGGTTGATGCACTTATTGTAAAAAACCGATACACCCCAGCATATCGTCGGCGAAACACTGAAGCTTGAAACTCTAATTTAGAAATGATTTGTTGTAGACAAAATATGTTAATTAGAAAGTTATAGACTATCGTTAATTTATGTAGAATCGATACCCTAAAAGTAGAAAATTATCAAGAAGTGGATAAATTGTTGAAATACCACGATTTATTTATTCGTTTTTGACTTTATTGTTTTTATTTTAAACAATATTTTCTCCCAAAACCAGAAAATTTGCTAAGCACAGGTTTTTGTTATGATTACTTAGTTTTGGAAAGTACTTTTCTGGAGTTAGTTTAGTAACAGAGTATTTTTAATCTGTTATATAAAATTGACGTTTTCAAATTCTAATCAATGTCAAATCTATAACAATTATAAATCAATTTTTTTCCAAGAATTTGTTACTTTTCATCTTGCACATTAAGAAAAAAATTACAAAAAAGAGATTCTAATTAGTTATTTTCTAATTAAATTAAAAACGTACTTTTCAATGTAAAATTGCGTTTTTAAAAAATTATCCAAGAAAGGTCTTTTTTTATTGGCATGTTCCTTTAAACCCAAATTCAAATAAAAATTCATTCTGAATTCTGAAATTCTATTACATTTAAACGAATGGAAGCAATTTGACTTTTTTAAATCAGATAAGAGTAATTTGGGTTTGTTTTTATAAATTTTTTACTTTAATTAATTTGGTGTGTGATTTCTAATCACTCACCAAAGAAAAAAATCTTCTAATGCTTTTTATGTTTATTTAAAATGTTCTAATGAAAAAAAAAATATGAGTGGGTTTAAATGAATTCTTTTTATTAAATGAAAATTATTATTTAAACCTATTTATAGTAATACATTAAAATATTCCAACAAAGCTTTATATTGTTTTAATATTTTAAAATATGCATATATTAATATAAAAATTTCAATAAATATCCTACAATGCTTTTGTAAGATTGTATATTTGTTATAAAAATACGATAATTGTTATAACTTAATGACTTAGTAAAAAGTCACTGCACCTTTTTCATGCAAGTTTTTAAATTCAAATGTTGTGAAAAATAAAATATTTTTTCAAAATAAATTAACGAAATTTGAATACAACTATTACAAAATCGAAATAAGGAAGACAAAGTGAGGTATTAATTGAATGATGAAGACTTATTGGATGACTAGATTTTTTTCAAGAATGATAAAGCAATACGTAAATGAATATAAGGAGAAAAAGTTTTTGCTTTCTTTTTCTCTTCTTGAGATAAGTATATTAAAATCCCTGAACTGCATTTTTTTAATTTCCAATTTAATTTTTAATTTCATAATTTAATATAATATATTAAAAGAAGCCGCTTTATAATTGATATTTATAATAAAATATAATTATTTAGATCGTGATGACTTGCTACATAACCACATAATATGTCAAGACGACAATTATTTATTATGACTGGCCACGAAATGCCAGAACTGCTGCAAAGGATTTACGCTGAACATTTTCCTATCGATCGATGTCTGTCTCATTCGTACTATACCAACTAAACTTCAGATAGTCTCAGATAGATGGACAACTTGATTCCATGAACCAGATCAAGGAGATGGACAAAAATCTGACATTTGAGGTGACACAGGAAGGTATGTTGCGGTTCTTCCTTGCAAATCAGACTTAAGAAGGGCGGAAATAAGCGTCTATATATAAGGCGATTATTGCATGAGCATGATACTCCTCCATACCTTCTGCAGATGATGCAAACGTTTAAACATGGTGATCACGCACAAAGATTTGACTTCAGCTACTTTAGACACAA
The DNA here is from genome assembly GCA_021605095.1 of Caerostris extrusa. NCBI lineage: Eukaryota > Metazoa > Arthropoda > Arachnida > Araneae > Araneidae > Caerostris > Caerostris extrusa. The sequence goes on from BPLR01011186.1 coordinate 89,991, forward strand.
CAACTTGCAAGGCAATATTAAGTTAAACTTCATTATAGTGTTTTGACAATCTGTGGGCAGTTGTGTTCTATTTGCATAGGATAGCATAGTAAATACCCCCAATTTTTTGCTGTCCCGGCTGTACTATTATGTCAAAAATTCGTTCGCTAGAATCTCTCTAATAACTCTAATCTAATTTTCTAAATCTCTAAATAAACTACTAATCTAAATAACTCTCTAGAATCGGAATATAAAAGATAATAATGAGTTTTTAAGAACATTAGTGAATCATGTGAAATTTAAAAAAGAAATCAATACTAATATAAAATAGACAATATCTCAAAAAGGTCAAGTATGGGCCAGATTTTATTCTACAAAATTGTTAATCAAATATTATATATAATAAATAGGCAAAAAATTCCGGTATGATATGCGGAAAAATTAACTTTTATCTCCATGTTTAAAAAACACATACGAAATTTTCGAAAAAAATGGCCATTTTAAATCACTAATAATTTATTATAATAAATAACATGCAAAACTTTCAAAACACCAAACAATAGTATCCGAAATTGTCTCTAACAAATTATTGAAATAAAGAATTGTCTGTAATTGTCTAAAGAATTGTCTCTAACAAATTGTTTATCGCTGAAAAGTTGCGTTGATTACGAAAAGTCTTCTAACGAGCTCACACGCGATCTCATAAATTTGTCGATTTTTGAGGGTGTTTAACAGGAAACTATTTGCCTCAAAATTCTAACCAATAGTAAGGGATGCAGAAAATTATCGAGAAATAAAGAAAAATTTCAGACATACAAATTTTGTTTTTTGATTCTCTGACAGCATTTTGAGTATTTTGCCAGTCTTCTTTTTGTGCATCTTCTCAGTGAAAAAAATCTTTCTTTTAATTCCCAAACTTTTACGTTAAATATTTCGATCAATTTTTGTCTCACAGAAGTAAAACTTTTAGAGCTAAGTTTGTTAGGACGAATGTAAAGTTTCATTGAATTTAATTATAGGAATTATAACTATAGTAGATTGTCTAAAACAGATTTTCTACTTTCACTAATATTGATTTTTTTTGTAATAAAAATTAATTATGAATACTTATTAATTAATAATTTTATTAAATAATAAAATACTAAAATGTGAATGCAAAAAAGGTTTTCTACTTTCATCAATATTGATTTATTAAATAATTAATTATGAATGCTTATTAATTAATAATTTTTTTAATAAAAAAATACTAAACTATGAATGCAAAAAGATTTTCTACTTTCACCAATATTGATTTTTTAAATAAAAATTAATTATGCTAACTTTATTTGAAAAAATTTGTAATTGGAAGTATATGTCTGCTGTCAACGATTGCTGAAATTAAGGCTGGGTATCGATATTAGGTTGCTCGTTTTATATATACATATACACTAATAATACAAACCTATAATATAGGTCTAGCAATAGTATTTTAGAAAATGTTTCGTGATTTTAGTTATTTTCTAAATTTTTAGAAAACTTCTCAATAATTTTGTGACAGTTATAAAATTACTTTTAATATCACTAATTTGCTGGTTGTTAATTTTAATTCACATAATACAACATCTGTATTATTGTTCATTTATTACAGTTTTTTACTTCTGTTAATGATAATATTTAAAACATAAATTTAAGTAAGAAAATTTTTAAATTTAACCAAATCCGAGGATAAATCAGACACCTATCCAAAAACAATTTATTAATCTATATTAGCATAAACATGGAAAAAAAGGAATATCGAGTAATATTTAATATTATTACTTAAGTTGCAAAAATTATTACGATAATATCTGTTGTCATAAACAATAAAAAATTATTTAATTATAATATTCTGACGAACAAACAACAAAACTCCTTAATTTTTAAAACTATTTTTAGAGTAAAAATGACCAAGCTATTTAAAGCGAACAGGACATCAAAATTTCTTTATAAGATAATCAAACTCAATTTGTTATAACTGTAAATCTATTCTCAATAATCTATTAAATGAAACTAGATGAATTGATTAACAGAAATACAATTTACAAGAAATACAACATTGCTTTTAATAAAGTTTTTTTAGGTCAAATACTTCAAATAATATAAAATTTAAAACTAACTTACACTGTAAATGGCAGTTTCATTCACATGAGAAACAAAAAAAGGAATTGTAAAATATTTGTACACCCATCAGGCTAAAGCTGAAAAATATATAACGAATATGTAAGCAATGTATAAGTTCCTATAAGTAATTAAGCAAGCATTTTTAACAAGCCAAAGCCAATTTAGTTTTCTAACAATAATTATTTTTAATTTTCTTTTACATTTTTCATTTTATTTAGCTTTTTGTGCCATTTTTTGTATTGTTTATACTCAAAAGTCCTAATAGCATATGCTTGGTTTACTAAAAATAGATAATTCAAATAGTATTTTGCCCATTAAATGCCATGTGGTTTCCCAGTATAAAATTATATAGAATAATCACCATAGATTAGCTGTGTTGAATTAATTTAGGGTTGAAATCTAGAATACTGTACCTCTGAGGAAGTCGCCAATCTTGCAACGCGGTATGGTATGTTGGCCACTAATAAAGAATATAAACAATAGTTATGATGTTGTCACTCATGGAAATATGAAACCGACAACAAAAACGATTATTACTTTTATTAATAACTTAGAATGAAATCTAGAATATTGCATCCCGGAGGTTAAGTTGCCAATCTTAGAACCCGGAATATTTCGCCAATGTTCCACCAATTTCTTTAGGGTTAAAATGTCCTAATTAGAGGAATTCGTAACTTCTTTTCGAACAATGTAATGATATTTTATTGCTACTTTGAGGGTTATTGCAGAATTTTTATTTATTGTAAATAAGAACAAAAATATATATTCTTTTAAATAATTATTCCGATAAATTATTAATTATTCCGCTAATGTTCTTATAACGTATGTCGGGCACTGATACACAATATAAACAATTTTTATGACGTTTGCCACTCATGAAAATACGAAACAAACAACAAAAAAACGATTTTTTTAAACTTTATTAACGACTTATATTTCATTATCAAATAATTATTTTCTTTTTAATGCTGTTGATTTAGTTAAGATTTTGTGACTACTGTTATTTGAATTCGCGTGAAAAAATTTAGCTTTTCATTTTTTGAACGTTAGTTCATGGTGAAAGAGCTGCTGGAACGCATTAAATTTTTCTGTTGTTTTGTGATGTTTCTTTTTTACTGTTTCTGATATAGTTAGTGCTTTGTGGCAACCGTTATTTGAATTCGCGAGGAAAAATGTAACTTTTTAAATTTTAGAACGATAGTTCATAGAAGAAAATGGCCGTTGGAATGTATTAAATTTTTCTGTGGTTTTGTGATGTTCTTGCTTTCTTCATTCATGTGATATGTTAATGCAAGGACACGTATTAGAGGGGCAATAAAAAGATAATTTTCGCCATAAATAAAGGATATATTAGGATAAAATGTAAGTTATTCTCGGGTTCCTTCCATTTTTTCTTTTTAATTAATATTATTTTATCATTCGAATTCGGAGTTGTAAACGACATGGAATATTTTTTTTCACATAATAAAAAAAAATTTTTGGCTTATTAGTGAATAACTTTGGTGTAATTTTATCGTAATAGATATTATTATCTTTGTTAAAATGTTGTATTTATGTGAGATAGTAAAACAAAATCCCACAAAGTAATTTGGCGTTAAAACGATAAAAATTGGCGTAAAAGCAGTTTAAAAATAAAATTTTGGCAAAATAATGATATATTTTGGCGTAAAAGCAAAATTAAAATTCTGTCATAATAGTGATAAAATTTTGGCGATAAAAGTGATATAAATTGGAGTAAAGGTAATTTAGTTCTAAAGGTTTGGACATTGCTAAAATTTTGCGTTAAAGCACTAATATTTAGCGTAAAAGTATTTTAGAATAAACTTTCTCTTAGTGATAAAATTTGGAAATAAAGCAATGCTTTTTGGCGTAAAAGCAATTTAAAAATAAAATTTAGCCTAATGAAAAAATTTAGCGATAAAGCGATAAATTTTGGAGTAAAATCATTTCAGGAAAAAAAGTTTGGCAGAATAGTGATAATGTTTGGCGTTAAGGCTACAAAATTTGATGTAAAATCAATTTAAGGAATAAACTTTCACGTAATAGCTGTTTGGCTGCTAATGATGGCGTAGTAGCGATTTTTGTGATGAATTTTTGGAGAAATAGCGTTTTACAAAGTCATCGAATTTCGGCACCCATTTTTTTCTCGTTAATTGGTTACTTGGCATCCTAGAGATGGATTTTGGCGGAATGTCATTTTGACGCGAATACTAACTGCAGAATTCATTATTATGTTTACTTGGCGACTTGGGAGGCAATGCATTTCGCACAAAGGGTTCAGGATTATTTTTACAGCAGAATTTTTATTTAAAATAAATAAATAACAGAAATATAATTCTTTATTAAATAATTATTCAGATATTACAGATTAATCCGAAAATATTCTTATATCTGAAAGCAGCGACTTAATTTAAGTATTATAATTTAGAATTTTTAATTATTTTTAAATTGCAATACTGCAATACTTTTTAAAATATATTTAAAACCAATTTTCATATATCCTATTTGTACAAACGAAACAGCTTTCTTTTTAGTTTCTAAATTTGCTCAAATCTTGTAATGAATCATTATTATTCATATTGCTTTGTTTTGTTTTCTTTCCAATATAAAAAACTTTTTACCGAAAAATTAATTTTATATATAAAAAGAAAATATTTTGAATAATTTTTTTAATTATTTTACTAAATATACAATCTTAAAAAATTGACAAAAATTCAGCTTTTTTGAAAAAGAATTTTTCGGATATGCTAATTTTCAATAATTTTCTATGCCATTTTGGTTATTAAGAAAAAAAATGCATATACACAGCTTCAAAAGTTTTAAAATTATTAGCTACGTAAGCCGCAGAATAAAATAAAATGAATAATTTTTAGGTATCTTGTAAAAAAAATATGAATAATACATACGGCATGTAAATTTTTAAGACTTCTCTTATATTTCAAAAATTTAAATACATTTTAGAACACCTAAGAGGTTTAAACAATCTTACTTTTATTTATTATTCAAATTAGTATTTTGATTTATTTAATTTTTATTTTATATTATGTTTGTAAAACAATGCTCTTTTTAGAAAAACATAAGCCATACTCAAACTCTGCATTAGTCACTGTAGCTTGTCCATTTTCTGTTTTCAGGGATTTGGCTTTTTTACCATGCAGAAAGAAATCTGGATTTAATTGACTTGCCGAAGTTGTTAACTCATAAGTTATTTCCCTATATAAAGATAGCATAAATTTATACAAAATTGGTAAAAATACATGTCTGCAATTTATACAAAAAAAAAAATCATAATAAATATGCAAAAAGTAATTTAAAATTTTAAATATATTGCTAAAATAAGTCAAAATCATATAATGAGAAAGTATTTTTTTTTTGAAACTCAAGCTAATAAGCTTGATAAATTAATAATAATTTTTCCTACTTATCCATTTAGAATACTTTTTAACGTAAAGTAAAATTTAGAAATTTACATAATATTTCATAAAACTTTTAAGATAAATTTTCAATAGAATTTTAATTAATTCTTGAATAATTTTAAAGAAGGCCATAGTTTCTAAGGAAAAAAAAAAGCGTAATTAATTAGTTCATGTAGGAAGAAAAATAAAAATTTTAATGAACAATTTTCGTTTTTCTTAAAAAATAATTTAAGTACACAGTCATTTCATAATTGCATTTAATATTCTGAAGCATTGAAAAAGTTTTTTTTATTGTTGACTTTAGTCTTTATTTGCATATGCAAAAACATATTAAGAGGAATAATTGCATTGAATTAAAGTAATTTGGATTATTATTTAATTTGAATTGAAATGATAAATTACTGATGAAAAAAATATAGTATAACGTTTTAAACATTTAAAAAATAATATAGATTAACATAAAACAGTATAAATACAAAATTAACGCTGGTATAAAAATTTTTCCATCCTCAATTTAAATTTGAAAAATCTCTGAACAGCTAACGCTTATAAGAGATTTAATGAGACCAATATTTAAATTATTAATAAGATTCTGCGATTTATATTGTAGAGAGCAATTCTAATTGATAAAAATGAGAAATTATTTTTTTAACTATCATATTTAATAATATATATATATATACACACACATATATATGTGTGTGTGTGTTTAGTGAATAATAACCAATTAAACAATTATCTGAATAATTTAAAAATAAATAAATAAATAAAGTTTCTTATAAAAAATATATTTGAAGAATGGATTTTTATATATATATATATATATTGTTGCCATTTAATGTAAGCTTATAAGAAGATTTTTTCTGATCATTCATTTATATAAAAAAAAAAATTTTATTTAAATTTCATGATTTTCAAAAAGATATGCAGTAACTCCGGTAAAATGTAATTATTCTTCAAATATTCATACTATCTATAAAAGAGGATTTTCAATTTTACAGCTGTACCATAGAAATTTATTAAACGAATGAAAAAAACGTACTTAAAACTTCTCACATAGTAAAAGAAGGAAGCTTTTATATAATGGTACAGTTTTTTTTAAAAAATCCTAAGGAATCTTCAAAAACTGAAATGTCAATTTCTGGGAGGATTAATAATAATTGAATACATTTTTAGATGTAAAGTAAACTAAAATTAGAAAAATTAGAAATTTATTTCTTTTTAGTATGTTGAAAGCCAGAATACTGTCCAGAGCACAGTATCATCATTTAGCATTAGAATCTAAGATAAACGCTTTTGTTAGCTCATTTGCTTTGCTAATTTTCTCAAAATCAGGAAGCAGAATAATTATTAGCTGATTTCGGGCTGGTTGAAGGTGAATAAATGAAATTCGTTTTTTATTTAAAGTCGTATCTTTTATATTAATAAAATATGTAACTGATCATGGAAATTTTAAATTTTTATTTTTGTATTCTACGGCCTCATACTTCCGACAAAGGATCACAATTATCACCGGTGCATAATAAAGAAAGCAGAAAGAAATGCATTAAATCGAACAACTGCCTGATCTTCAATTGCCAAGTGAGTTGGGACTTTTGATCCCTTAGGGCGATATCTGTATTTGTTTGAAATAATATTAACTTTTCATATTTATTTCATATTAATACATCTTTTGGGTCCATTTTATCTTAACACCCTCCTTTTTGTATTTAATTCATATAATTGATATGAATTCTGCATTTATTCGATTTTAGCTGACATTGTCTAAACCTCGTAGAATATTTTGTTAAGCAAACGAAGCGATTAGTTTGCATTTTCAAGTAAAGAAACGCATATAATATCTTTTAATTTGTAGATTCAACATAATATTCGTTATTTTTTTTTCATTGCAAGTACTTGCATAATTCCGAATTCGTAAGATTGACCTAGGAAATATGCTTTGAAAAGGAAGAATGTTCGTATTCTAAGAGATTAAATATTTTACTTTCAAAAATAAATATAAATTTTTTTTATATGTAATATGTCCCATTTAAAATTTTTCCTTGCACACTGTTTAAAGGATTCTGTCAGTTTGTTCAGTGTTGTTCTGTCAAAATCGATTAATCTTCACAGCGTAAATTCAGTCAAAAACTATAAATATTCCCAGTGTCAATTTAGTCAAAAACTATAAATATTCCCAGTGTCAATTCAGTCAAAAATTGTGATAATTAAAAAATACACGAGAAACAAACACATTTTTTACCTGCAAGGAGGTGGGCAATCACAATCAACTGTTCCACTGTCAGTGTCATGAACTACAGACATAAAACAAGAATCTGAAATAAAATTTGTATTTATTAAATTAGTGAATAATAATTCAGTTTAATTTTTGATTTTATAATTCGTTTGCTTCAATATTTCAACTTTAATTTTCTTTTTAAATAAGAAATGGCCACAGTATTTTGTTATTAATTTGTCTAAGTATTTGTGTAGTATTATATTTAAATAAACATGTCTTTCTTTTTGATATCTTAAAACAATAGTTTCCAAACCTCAAATCGATACTATAAAAACAAAAGACGAAAAACAAGGCCACTATAAGTTTCGCTATCCACCCATAGTAAAATTAACAAGAATAAATTGAAAAAAGCTTTTAAAAAATCGACATAAATTTGTATATTTATTTAAAGCATATTTCTCCTTAATAAAAATTTAGTATCCGTCAGCCAAGACCTAACCAATCTAGAATTAACAAAAAATTGCGATAGCTTACGCCTTTCTTTGGGAGTATATATCCTACGTTGTTCCATTCATCCGTAATATTCTTTCATTCCAAAAAAGTTCCGAAAACAATCCTAAGCACGCTATGTTCGTAAAAAGCATCCCCAGTACAGGGTCCCAAAAAATGTACAATATTTATTGTGTCGTGTCGTGTGTGATTAATGGAGCATACATTAAAATATTATAAAAATCGACTTTTATATTTTACTTTATTCAATATAAAATAAAATCATATATGCATAACTTAATTGTTTTTATTATCTTTTAAAAAGTGAAAAGATTTTTTTGACGTTTTGTAGCATACAAATCGAATATTAAATAAAAAAACAAAAGTTGTTGTTCAATCAAATCCAATAAACATTATAAATTATAAATATCTATCTATATATATACAATTCTAATTAAAAAGTTAATAGATTGTTAATAGATTTTAAAAATATTGATAACGTAATACCTTCTGTAGAATTAGTAACACATATAACTTTTTCTCCGGTGTCACCACAGCAGGTAAATAACGTGGATGGTAACAAACCACAGCGCTTGAAAATTTCCTGATTTATGCAGAAACTTTCACATTCCTATAAACATGTGTGTAATCATTGTTAATATTTATAGATTAAATATAAAATGAAATTAAAATTTACATTTTAATATTAAGCAAAAGCCAATTCATTGACCATTAAGTCATTAGGCAAATGAGCTCTCCAATAATTCTCAACAATATAGTCCAAGTCTAGTGCAGAACACTCATCTAGGTGAGCAGCAATCAAAGGACAAAGGTTAACTGAATACCAGGGATTAAGTCTCGTACCTCCAGTTTCTTAATTATTTATTTAAATTCATAATTAATAAATTTTACAGAAATAAGTTAGTACATGCATTGATAGATATAGTATCATTACTATTTAAGCCTTTTAATGTATTATCCTTCTACATTTGAAATAGCTTTTCCACTTGGGCATACTTTAACTTGTGACTTTGAAACTTTAATCAAATAAATATAACCTAGATAAATGCTTTTGGTTTCTTTAAACTACTTTTCTTGGTATTGGGATTTCATTTTCTATCAGTGTAATATTAAAAGATGATTTTGAGGAATTATTTAATAAATTAATATAAGGCAATAATCTAATTAAGGAATTTTAAGGAAAGTTTATTGTAAATTATAATTTGTTTAGCCATGAATTTTTTGTAACTAATTATCTAGATGGGTCATGTAATTGGATGACTAAACATAAATATATTTATTCTTGTAGTTGTTTAAAAATACTTTTTTATGTATTGGTGTATATATATTGTACGTTTGTTGCTTTCTGTTAATGTCTCGTTCTGTTTGTTTCTTCTGTATTGTTATCCTGCTCATTGAAATCTATTCATCACTTTTAAATACTTTCAAGATTTTCTGAAAGTTGTTTTATTTTATTTTTTATTAAATTAATTTTTACAATGGTCAATATTTCATTTATTTTGAAATTAAGTGAAAATTTGACTATTTCTAAACTATTAACTTAATTATGAATATATGACAATACTTTATATATATATATATATATTAGTTAATATATAATAATACTTATTTCATGATCATAACTAAAATAAAGGCTTTTTAAGGGAATACCGTATCTTCCATGTATAAATCGCGGTCAGATGACCAATTGGCTAGCGCTCTGGCCTTTGATGTCACAGGCTTTTCAAATTCGAATCCTGGAGGTAGAATGGATGTGTTACTAGTTCGAATCCACGTCAAACTGTTTGTACCAGTCTAATTAGTCCAAAGTGTGCAAAAAAAATTCCGTAGAATGACAAACCGAATCATGTGTAAATCGAGAGTTTTTAGAACTTTTTCTAAAACTAAATTACGAGTATTACTTATGGCTTCTCTAATCACGCAAAAAAGCATAAACTTTTCCATCACCTTAAAAGCAGATGATAAATCAACTAAATATAACAGGTTTTATTGTGTTTGTTTATATTTCTTAATTTTATGAAAAAATGTTTTCATGAAATGATTTATTATTTGTATGAAAATGACTTGTTTTATTTTCAAATTTGCTTATATTACTGGTTTATTTGCGTCGCAGCCAAAAACGTAAATTCTGATGTTGTGACATCGAATTCCTGTACTGGTTACAATAAAACCGTTCATTGAATGCATGGGGAGTTTTTCCTCCAGGGCAGGAAAGAGGACGACAACCACGTGCTCCTTTTACGATTTTGAAATCTTAGCTAATCCAAGATGTTTTTATTTCCTTTCTCGAAATTGTTTTTTCTGCCCAGCAGCCATATTGTTAAAATTTTCAGGAAACGGGAAACTGAATCAACGGCATCTTTTAGACAAAAAATAAAAAAAAATAAATGAAAATAACAGAAAATAAGACTTGTACAAATCGTATAAAAGACAATACTTACTAGTAACGACAATGTACTAGCGTCAGATTGAGATACCAGAATTATATCTATCATCATTGGAGTCAGGCGTTTTATTTTACTGTGATTTGATTCGAAAATATTCCACCTGTTTAACTTATTTGGAAATATTTTCGCTATCACAACTATTTGTTTGAATGTTACAGATTTTTGCTTTATTTTTTTTCATTTTGGCTTATATAACGAATTTGAATACTAGGTAACTGTACTATTTGGTACTGGTAACTAGAAATAACTCATTCTCGTCTCATACACGGATTGGCTTACATTCGGAAATATACTGTTATTAAATGCTTGGAAAGTTTTAGATAGCAAAAATGTATATCATTATATTTTCACGTCCATGAAATATACATAAAAATTTGTTTAATATGATTTATAGCACGCAATATATGAAACAACTATGCAATAAAATTCCGTTTCTTAAGTTCATAAATTTCGTAAAATAATTATGATACAACAATGTATCATATCAGTGGATAACGGAGGGTTATGTAATAGCTGTTTGAAAAAAAAAAAAAAAAAAACATTTAAATTAATATTTATTTGAATTATAAAACATAAAACGTTTTAGCAAATCAAATGTTTAATAACCAAAATTAAAAGATGAGTTTGCACTGATTTTTTTATTTAAAAATAATTTGATATTAATAATTATTATTAGTTTTTATGCGCATTTTTATCTTGTTAAATTTTTTTTTATTATACTAAGCGTACAATATAAAAACAAGATATACAGTTTAAAACGTAAAAAAAGTATGTAAAATTCTTAGAACATTTTCTTTTTCTAAATGCTTTTTAAAAACCGAGATTTTAAATATGAGTAAAAAAAGTTATTTGTAAACATTAATAAAAATGCCGGATACTTACAGACTGAACATAAGGATCACCAGAGTAATTGTTAACCAAAACTTGACCATCTTGTGCACATATTCCCAGGGTTGGCCTAATCTATTTATTTGCATATACTCAACGCTGATGGATGCCATATCCCCAGGACGTATGTCCACACCATTCTCTGATGCAATTGGTATGCTTCGAGGATCGTGTACGACGATACGTACCCCTAGATCTCGAGTCAACAGCGGTAAAGTATCATTTCTACGGGCTTGCAAGTAGAGTTGCAATCCTGTTATTAGGAAAAAGAATCCACATAAATATGATACATGATTATAAAGAACATATGCTTAGCTTCTGATAAATAAAGCTATGCTTCACAATCTTTAAAAAATGCTTGTTCAATTCCTACTATTAGTTCACACTCTCCCTATATATATCTTGTTCAAATTTTCAATCGCTAATAAAATACTTTTTATTCATCCGCTCTAGTTCAAATACATTTTTTTTGAACTTGTAGTGGATGACACTTGATTTAATGCAGTTTTTTTCAAGTATTCATTAAATAATTAATTAAATTTAATTACTTTTAGAATTAAATTAAATTAATTTAATTTTAGCTTTTATCTGAGTTTATTTTTAGATTTAAGTTGTATGTATCTAATAATAGATGGCGCCAGATGTAAGATGAAAATTTCAACTTCATTTGTAAAGGACTTTTCTGCAATATAGTGAAAAAAAAAAGTAGGAATTGACTTTAATTTTTTATATTACTTGTATTTCCTTATATGCATATTCGACATATTTGCTTATTACTTACTGAGTAATCCAATTTTCTTTTGACTGTCCCTTACATAAAAGGGAATTTATGAACAAATTTAAGATCGAATCCTGTTTAATACAAAATAAAAACTATTCTAATGGAAGACATGAAATTGTCGTCCATATTTTTTTTTATTTATTTCAAATGCATTTAAATTTTTCTTGGCATACTTAAAATATATGGTTCTTAGATAAGTATGAAAATAAATTAAAAATGTTTTATACTTTAGCGTTTTAAAAAGTTTTCCATTACTGAGTAGTTTAAATAATTAAATATACCGTTTCAGTAAAAACGAAAGAAATATAAATATAAATTGAATATATTTTGAATATATTTATGAATATATTCTGAATATAATTTGAAAATATGTATGATAGAATCAAATGAAAGAGTAAAAGGCATGGCAGATTTTTACGAAGTAAAAAAAATGGGAGTTTACATGAATTATTTTAGTTTATTAGATATTGATCGATCGCGTTGTTTCTTATCCAACTTGGTTGACAGCAACATCTAGACCAAATCCATGAACCGTGGTCATGATAAAGGGTAAAAAAATGCAGCTTCTTTTGTCCTTGACATGGCGGCACAAAGACATAGGACACTCAAAAGGAGAAGTCTGATTTTTACCACATCCTGTTATACACGCCCCGAGCACTGGGTACCTATTTTAGTCGCTTTTTATGACATGCATGGGCAACAGTGGGGCTATTCTAACCCAGATACACTCACGGAGAATTGATTGTTGCTCATATGACGCCCTAATTTCATAAGAGTATTCGTTGTATGAAAATGATTTGTTTTATTTTCTTAAGTTGCTTACAATACTGGTTTGTTGCGTCGTAGCAAAAACGAGGATTCTGATGTAATGAAAAGAAAAAAGCTGCAAAATTAAAAAAAAAAATTAATGTAAAAAAATCTGCAATGTTTTTTAAAAATCTATTAATGAAAAAAATAAATTAATGTTAAAAAAAGACAGCAATATTTTCTGACGAAAGGAAGTATGGATTATATATTTTGAAATGAAAGACTCAGAAATTTAAAGTGATGTAGAGGGACTTTGGCACTGCTTTGATTCCCGAACTATAGGAGTTTGGTTCGAAACACAAGCGATGGCGAACTGAAAACTTCCTTGTTTACATCGGCTGGGCATTACTAATCTGTAGACTCAAATGCTCACCCATTGGACTCAAGGAGGTAGAGAGGAAAGTGGGAAACTCAAGAAAGCAGCATTTTTAGATGTTTGTGGGAGCAGTGTAGCAGGTCTCCAAGATGATCAATGAGTAACTAAATCTAATATATGTTTGGCGTTGTAGTAGAAAAATAACCTCAGGTTCAAAATGCCGAGCACTGGACTTTTACCAGGAAATATCTCTAGAATTCCTATCATAAAAAAAAGTTTCACTAATAAAAAATAAAAAAAATTCCGGCTCGCATCTCTCCAACTCTTTTCAGGTAAAGAGCTATTTAGTAACTGCAATCAACCAATGTGTATACTAAAATACAACGAAAAAAAAAAAATATTTAATTTCTCAATGATTTAATGAAACTTTTAAATGTCATTAGATATGAATGAAACAGGTTGCCAGTTTGAATTAATTATTTCGCCTTTTGTAAAACCTTACCTTTTTTTCTTGGATTTAAAGAGATATATGATTTTTATTTATAATTGGTGAGTAGACTACCACATAATTATGTTCCTCGAAAGTAATTAATTTAATTATTGTTTTTAGACATAAAATAAGAAATTTCTTACAAATAAGCGAATAATTATTTAAAACTTTAAAATTTATTATACAAAATGGAAGTGTTCCTTCATATTTATATTTACTTTATTTATCTAGCAATTTAAATTTTATCTGGGACAAATATGTCCTCTGCAATCTTTCATATTAATAAATTCCATTTGCGTGTTATTTGTCCTGTTTGACTTTTTTTATTAGTACTCGTATGCATGCCTAATTAATGAAACTTGAATAAACCATTAATAAATCAATATATATTGAAGAGAGAGGAATTTTTCAAGCTCTTGATGTTAAAAAATTAAGTTAATTGAGAGTTTAGTATTTCCAATAATATTACTTCATGCAAAAATCTAAAAAAATAAATGTATTTATATGTTTTCCAATGTATACAGAAGTGATTATATGCCCATAAACAAAAAATATATCAATTATATGTTATTTCATTAAAATAATAAATGAATTGCTTTGAACTCAAATATTATTTGTGCATTCTCATTTTTTATATTGAATTCCCATTAGTTAAACAACAAATTTTCAATCTTTTATGTATAATTATGGGATTCATTTTAAATTAATTAGTAAATTTGATTGCCTACATCAAACAAAATAATTATAAAATCTTTTATGATTAGTAAGTTAGTTAGTTTCACTACAATTATCTTTATATCAACAAAATTATCATTAGTGTCTCCAAATAAAAAAAAAGTCTATTATAGTCTATCAAAAACAAAAGGATTATTATTAAATCTTGAAATGGAATTTAATATGTTTCAGATATCAAAAAAATTTACCGTGCATTCTTCCTGCTTGTTTTACGATCTTGACGGGCGGCGTGTCTTTGTCATTGAAATTTCCAACGTAATTAAACATGTAACATTTTCCATATGTTGGACTATACAGAGTTACCATATCTCTAAAACAAGAAAGAAAATTAATTAGTTGATATTAAATAAAATGCTGAGCGGTCAAGAAAATTAAGTTTGTTCTTTAGACATTTTATTAAATTAGCATATAACTAAAATAAAACTGTAATTGAAAACTAATTATTATATTTTGGTTAAAAATTAAAAATTTCAATTTAATGTGAAAAATATCATCACTTTGATAAGTAAACCAATCGATTAATTCTAGAGTGTTTTGATTTCAAATTTGATTTTGTTTTTTTAAGACTACAACGATGGAGATGATTTGTCAGATTGATCGAGAACCTTGGCTGCTTAGCAACCTATATCTCCTGCTTTGTGAATGGGAGAAGTTTCTTAAGCTTTTTAGCCCATTGATTAGATAGAAAAAGAGTAATACATATGTATATATATATTATTAATTTATTTTAAAAAATTAACTTATTAATTATTTATATTTTTATTAATTAATAAAAAAAATTATGCATATGTAAATTTTTATATTATTATAATAATTTTTAAGAACGTAATAAAATAAAATAAACAATAGAAACAAACAAAAACGATTTTAGTGGAAATTGTGACTCAGCGGAGAAACTGCATATCGGAATGTTTTAATGACTAAGAAATTTTTAATTATTGAAATTAAATTTAAAATTAATAATTTTAATTAATTTTAATGAATAATTTAAAATTAATTAAAATTTCAATTTATTTAATAATTAAATTTTAACTTAATTTTTAATTAATTGAAATATGCATTAAAGTTAAAAACGATTTTAAAACAACATCATTAAAGAAACAACATCATTAAAAGCGATTTCGAAACAACATCATTAAAAACGATTTTGAAACAATGCCATTAAAAACAATTTTGAAACGATGTCATTAAAAACGATTTTGAAATAACATCATTAAAAACGATTTTGATACAACATCATTAAAAACGATTTTGATACAACATCATTAAAAACGATTTTGGAACAATATCAGATATTCATACATTTATATGCAAAGGATCAATACTCAATTTATATTTAGGTTATAAAAGATGTAAAAATATCGCAAACTAAGTAGGTTATTCAGAATTAAGTCTTCCTCCGGAATAAAATAACTCTGTTTATCTAAATAGACTAACAAAATCACTAAATATAGAAACATTTTTTAGGTCAAACAAATGTCTTACTATAATTAAAGCAGTGCTTCTGTGAGTAATTCTGATTTAAAAATATACTTGATTTTATTTTTAGCTATTAACTTCTATAATCGGATGAAATTTCCAATGATAAAAATATTTTAATTTAATTATATGCATCGAAGTATCAAAAGGCTTATCAATTATTTAAAATAATCTTTCCAAATCTTTCGATAGCGTGTAGTGTATGGCTGTAATGGCTGAAAGAGAAACAGAATTGAAAATAAAGTAATTCCATAAAAATCAAATGAGATAGCCTAGTTAATAATTTTAGCTTCACGAAAGGCTTTTCATTAAAAATGCTTTTGGTCGTGTTCAAAAATAATTTGTAGTAAAAATTAATTATATTAAAAAATACTAGCTAATGTTAAATAATTTATTAGTTGTTTCTCTGAAGAAAATCAAAGTAATCTTACGATAATCGTATTAAACAAATTTTATATGTTTTTTTTCTCTTAAAATAAAATATAATTATTGATGATTTCCAATAAAAAATCTTTCTGATTACAAATTTAAAAAAATTGGGAATAAATTTACACAAATTTGAAATTTATTTCAGCATATTTGTATATTTTGTAATGTTATATACTTGTAAAGAATCTTCATATTATATGATAATGATATATACTAGTAAATAATCATCATATTATATGACAATATATAAGAATCTTCATATAAATTTTCTTATAAAATTCTGAATCTTCTTATAAATAATTTTCATATTATAGGAATTTAAAATTTTGTATAGTAACAAAAGAAATTGAATTATTTGCATTTCAATAAACAATGAATTTTGTTATTTTTTACTCTCTACTTTTTACGTATCGAAGCATTCAACAAACGGCTTGCACGTTTGCTGAACACGGATATAAAGAAAACGGCTGCATTGAATTCTTTTAGTCTCACAAAAACATCTCTCACCTCAATGGAAACATTTGCCCTTTGGAGTTCGATAGATGGAGAGAATTTCCGTGGTTCGCATTACAGATTAGGCACTTTGAAATATTGACCCGATGTGATAGTATAACTCTCTGGAAATGCAGTTGAAAATATTTTTCTGACATGTTTAAGGGTCCCTATTTTATTCTATGTTTGCAGCATTTTTGAAACGAATTTCATTTTTGAAAATGTATCGTTCTGATAACAACGTGAAAAACATTAAAATAAGAATAAAAAAGGGCAATTCTCCAAAGACCTTAAGTGTTTAAATGCAAAATGAGTAGTTCAGTTGAAGTTCTGAATTATCAGAAAAAAGTTATTTTCTGTTGTATATTATTAAAATATCTTAACTTTTAGATTTTATTAAATTCTAAATTTATAAATCTAATTAATATCTAATATATTAATATCTTAAATTTTGGATTTTTTAAAATACATGTAACACAAATTTATAGAAGTTTGTACTGTTGGATCTTCAGGGGATCTTCAAGATTAAAAAAAGAAATCCTTTTGTCATTCTTTATAAATGAATATAATTGCAAGAATTTAACACGACTCCTCTGAATCTTCATGCATATTAGACTAAAATTATTATTATTTGATTTTAATATGTTTTTGTTGTAATTTTAATAATAAAGATTTATTCATATTTAATGCATACGAACTAAAATGAAACACTATATTTGTTAAATTATGAAAAAAAAAAAAAAAAATTGCAACCGTGGTTCTACTCAGTCACTGTCAAGAGCGTCCCTTGTAGCGTTCAGGCAAAATGGTAAGTCGGCTTCTAGACTCTCACCCGAGAAGAAGTGCAGCGCAACCAAAACATTAAGTTTATAGTCTCATCTTGAGAGGAAATATATTTAGCGCATCCTGGATCATTAGTTAGCCTACAGGTTCTCAACTGGAAAAGGAGTATATTTTGCGCAATCTGCGAGTAGCCGAGTTTCGGGTTTTGGACTTAGAAGTGGAGAATTTCAATGAATCTATAAATATATGTCTTTAAATGTGAAATAGTGCATGTATCTAATTGCATGTGCGTGGTGTTTGTGCGTGTTAAATAAAGCTGCGAGTTCTCCAACCTGTCACTCAAATATCAAAACCCAACCCCATCAGTTATAATCTGATTAATAAAACGAAGTTATAAAGCCACAATTTCAACGGCAAAATTAATGTGCTATCAATTCGAATAAATTTAAAATATATCACTTATAAATGAATATATCTAGAAGCTACTAAAAGAATTTCTTAGCTATATTCATTTTAAGTGATTTTATATAGATTTCTACGTTCAAATTTAAAATTAATTATGTGCTTTCTAACAAGCAATTTATTTTTATTACGTGAATTATTTTTAAATCACTGATATTAAAAAAGAATAAAACATATTTAAAGGGATATTATGTAACAAAATATATTTCCTACTTCGCTGTAGAGAGAATTACTAACGATTAATTATCTGCTTTGAAACTGGCTTGTTATCGCGTTCTCAAATTCGAATGTTATCATGCTAAGGATAATTATGAAATGTTAAATTCAAAGGCCCACGAAACCTGGAGTATCTGATAAATATTGTTGCTTGAATGCATAAACAACCTGATTAATCTTATAATATGTGACTGCGATGTCGCATAAAGTTCTGAATGTCTGACTTTGAAGCATTATTATAATGCAGATTAATTTTACATGCATTAAAAGAGGATCATCAATGCTATGCCTATTATAATAGAATGGAATGATCAAATGCCTTGTATTATTCGAAACCATACATTTAATTTTGCTTGACTATGTGACTATTTTAGTGTTTAGCAAAGAAATATCGAGAAATTTTTAAAGTTTAGTAATCTTCTAAAAAAATTTTCTATACGGTATTTCAACATTTCTATCTAGCAATTTATATGATACCAATTTATTGTGTTATAGTTTAGTCTCAAGTCATAGAGTGACAGCTAATCGAAAGCCTGTTCTCTTTAGCCCATTGCTCCATGTTCCACCTTCGCTCTGAAATTAAGTTACATTTAATTTAGCGATATCAGGACTTCGAAGAATATCAGATTTATGACTCTTCGATTAATAAGAAACCTCGGTTTGCTTTGCGATTGATGAGGAAATAAAAGGTCAAATCGAGTTGGGGAAGGGCGGATAATAAGTCTTATTTTCCCAGTTCCCCCTCCCTTCTTTTTCCCCTAAAGTAGAATGGGCCTGATGGCCGAGGGACTAGAGAGCTGGTGCTCGTTGCCACAAGATTCGGGTTCGAGTCCCGGCGGTGCCATATATGTTTTTAGTAGTTCGGAATCCCCTTTAAAACGTAGGTCCTGATCTAATATGACTGTAGAGCGTAGAGATGACAACCCTACAACGTAAAAAGAAAATATTTCCTATCTCGAAATCTGGGTAGGCCTTGGTCCACCATACGGTTGCTGCGCTAATGAATAAGAAGATATTACTCATTGTTGTTTAGTAACGGAAAACAAAATTTTTAAATTCCTCTAAGTTTATTAAAAAATATATGTGCATAATTAAAGATTTGAGACTTTGAATAACATACATTAGGCAATATAAATTGTCTAGGTAAAATAATAATACTTTTTAAAAAATTCCTCCGAGTTGTAACATATATGTTTAAAAATTTAATAGTGTTAATTTTAGAAACTATATTTAAACCTAATTCTGTAATTTTCCACCTTATTTTATTTTTAGTGATTTAATTAATGTCTAGTGTAATTAATGTAATTTAGTGATTTATTTAGAAAATAATTAAGTATTTTTTTCGTAATTTTTAGAAACGAAATAATAAATTGTTATAATTGAAAATAATACATTGTTATAATTGTATAAATTAAATAACAATAAACGTATTTTTACCAAAAGTATTTCAAACTAAATGAAATATGGAAGAAAAAACATGAAGTATTTTGTTTGAAAAGCCCTGAAAATATATGCATACTTTTACAATAATACGAATATATACATACCTAGCATTAAAAGGATGATCATATATAAATATATATATGATGATCAACTGCTTAATGCAAGCAAGAATATATTGAAGTTAACGATATTAAGAGGATTCTATTGGTCCTAAAGACTTACAAAATTATTTATCAGTTTGTTATAAAACACTGGCTTATTGTAATGGTTAACGCTAAGGAACCACCAATGTAATTCTAAGATGTGACAAGGATTTGAAAGAATTAATTTTTTTCTATGAAATGATAAAATATTGTATCGATAATTTTCATGTATTTTAAAAGCAAAACAATAAAAATTTTTAGAAATTAAGTAACACCAAAGAAATATAATACAAAAAGCAATTAATCTAGGGAGTGACACTTATTTTTAATTTTTTTTGATCCATGGACCTCTTTTTATCATTAATATTAAAACTATGGACTTAATTAACATTTTTTGTTAACACTTACGAATATGACTATTTTAAATGTTTAACTTGAATAAAATTGTTATGTTACAAAAATATTCTACTATTAAAACTGCAGATACAATCGATATCGGTTCTTAATAGTTGCAGATGCAATTTTTATTACGAATATTTATATTTATATATATAGCATAATAAAAATATCTAAGCAATAAATGTTAAAAGTCAGTCATAATGAAAGTAATGATTTTTTCCTTTTCGCAACTCGTTATTTTCAGAAATCAAGCCCATGGAATCATTAGGACTTTTGGATCTCTGGTTATTAGAAACTATATCTGGACGATAATGAGAAATTCTCAAAGAAAGTAAACTAATTTAAATAACAATGTAATTGAAGTATATTTAGATGTGAATTTTTCTTATAAAAAGAAGAATTGTTTTCCGCCAAAATGATAATAATAATAATAATAAAAGTATAGATCGAATTCAGAAAATAAAGAAACACTAATAATAACCACTGTTCAGACTGTAACCGTATTTAGATTCTTTATGTAATATTTCGTTCTCCGTAAGAGGGCGCTTTTTCATTCCTCAAGTGTTTTTCTACATGTATTTTCCCTAGTTGAGTAATAAATTTCGTTCAAGAACGTTGTGCCGCTCTCCTTTTCATCTTCGCCAACCACCATCACCACTTTCTGAGCAAATTTTTCACACATACTTGTTTGAAGAATGGAGTTCGAAAGTCTCAACGATCCTAGTAAAACTGCTTGAGTGCTACTTGTTAAAGGCAATCTCCGTACTAGAAGTAAATTAATTAAATTATTTAATTAAAATTTAAACCAAACTTATTACTTGCAAGGCTCTGGTCCATAGCTGCAGGACAGGATCAAGTTATCGAAAGGCATTCCATAATCGCTTGTGACTTCAATCGAAGGTATGAAAAATCTCTCCACATCTCTAACATCATCTGTGTTTGAAACTTGCAGTTTTTTTCAGTAATTCTGAAGCTTCGCGTGACAGATTTAGAGATTCAATTGCTGTTAGAATTTCTGGCTTAACTGAAAAGTAAAATGAAATCAGTCATATAAAATTAATGGTAAACTGTTTATGAAGTATAGTTTATTTACCATGCAATATACTGCAACATGTAGAAAACATACTGGAAAGTATTATTTAACATAAAAAATTAAAGACCTTTTATGCATGCAAAAAAATTACTTGAACAATAAAATAAAATATTTAATGTCAGAAATCATTATGCAATAGTTTTGAGAGAATATATTGTATGCATAACATAAATTTATTTAAATAAATATTAATAATAAATTAGTTTATATATAAACATATAGCTGTAACCGTACTTCCTTCTACACACTGGAAAAAAAGAATGAAAGATCTTTCTTATTTTACTGATCCTTTTACAAAATACGCAACGCTATTTGATAATAATCAATCATGGATAAATGTTTCTAATCTTATGAATATTATTATTTTTTAATCTTACGATAATATGTTGAAAAAATTATGGAAATCAAATTTTTGAAAGCCAAACATGACATATTTTTAAGAAATTTTTTTATACTTACTACTAGGTTCACATTGACCTTTACAAGGTTCTTTTGATCGGTGCAGCCTTTTAAGGGGATAATCGAAGGAATATTTACAAAGGCACGTAACTCCGCCAGTGTAATCCTGAGCCATGAAGCAGGCCTCGTTCGTGCCATTCCACTGGCAAAGCAGCATTGAACAAGCACACACCTCATCCGATTTGTTGAGGTCTGGATAACAGTACAGTGTGTCACAGGGATTTCTGTTACAGTAGCACGTATCTTCAAACCAAGACCAGTAGCATAACGGATCCTTAAGGCACCGGGTCTTTTCTTTCAAGGATATGCTAAAGTAATGCATTTAAAAAATTGACAAAACTCATTAATAAAATGCATATTACATATATTTGGAATATTGATAAAATCTTTTTTTCAAGCTTCAACATCAATATCATTATTATATAAATATAAATATAAATCATGGCTCCTTAATTCATGTTTTATGGTTCCATATGAGAGATCTGCGATTTCTGTTAGAAGACAGTAGGTTTAGTTCAAGGCATTTGTAAGATTGAATGAGAACAGTTATCATAGTTAATTTCAGTGATCTGCAACCAAGTCAAGGACTAATTAGATGTCAGTGAAATGAAAAAATAAGGATAATTATTATTAAAGTGCATTAAATTATTCTTGTATAAATTATAATAGCATAAGCTTTTTATCGCTAGTATGACTAGGCATTTTCATATTTATAATACGGCAATTAGTAGCAACACCATGTCACCATGTTAAGTTATCGGTTGTATGTAAACTATTATGTGATGTAGCTTGCTAATTATCTGGCAACACATCAGTAGTCCTTTATTAAGTATACACATAATATAGGAAAAATAATTTTTAGTCTAAGGAATAAACTAATTTTTTTTTTAATCAATGGCATAAAATAATGTCGTGGAAATGCAAATAAGCATATTTGTAGAATTGCAAATTTCGATTCAAAATAATGAGAAATATGTGCAAAATAAAAACTAACTATCTCTGTGGGATTATTATACAACGTAGAAAATCATCACAAAAAAGTTGTTTAAAATTGTTATTCTAAAAAAAGATTCTAGCCTTTTTAAATTTATATGCAAAAGTATCAATATAACAGAAAAATAAATATATAATTTTCTATCAAATATTTTCAGTTTAAAACTGAATTTATTTAGTTTTAAGTTTATTGAATCCAAATTACATATCAATCTTATTTTGAAATTAAATTAAATTATTTAACTTTTAAATACTTTTGAATTCTGATATTATAATAAATATACAAAAATTAAAATGTTATTTAAATATTTTTAATAATCTAAGAAACTACTGAATGTTTTCTTTCTTTAGCGTAAATTTATTTCTAAAATTTATATAAAGTATTTTAAAACTAAGTAAATTAAATTATTTTATTTTTTTAAATACTTTTGAGTGCTAATATTATCGTAAATATACAAAAATTAAAAGTATTACTAAATTATTTTTAATAATATAAGAAATGACTGATTTTTAGCGTAAGTAATTCATTTCCAAAATTTATGTAAAATATTTTAAGATAACAAAAATTTACAGAGTATTTTCTATTCAGTATTATTTAGAAATTTGTTTAACAATTCATAAGCAATTTAAATAGTAAATAACTTTATATAATCCTTCAAAATTTGAAGGATTTATTGTAAGAAATGTAGTTTTTAATAGCTACAGAAATATTGTTAGACAAACAGAAATATATTTATTGTATACAAATATAAAGACACCAGAGAAAAATTAAAGGATTCTAGCTAATAACTCTTTGAAAATTCAAATCAAAAAGAGTTTCTTATGTTGAAAAGTTAATTTTTTGCGGTGATTTTCAGAAGCATAACCAAAAACAATATTTATTATTTATTCCAAATGGTTTCTTTCGTTGTCACATTTAAAGCGAGTATTTTTATCCATTCTTCAATTACTTATTCAATTTCAAATCACTAAATGGAAAAGTATATTTTACAGATCATTTTTTACAGAACTTGGATTAATATGGAAATGATCCCATATTCACGGATAAAATAATGTTTACTGATAACATTTTTTTATGCTTAATTTCTATTTAATTTATTAAATTCGTTTTTAACTAATGGTTTTATGGTACATATACTTTCCTTAAAAAGTAGTTTTCTATATTTGTCGATTTCAGATTTTTAAAGAAATTTCAGGTGTTTGTTTTAAAAAATATTTACATTTCTCTATAAATGTGCAGTGGAAAAACAGTTTGAATAGTCCATGTAAATATAAATAGTGTTTGTCGTTTTAAAACTTTTTCTGAGGATTTAGAAAACTCAAATGAGAAAATGTAATCAGAAATAGCACATAAAATATATATATTTTTTTTTGAATGTATTTCGGCATCTTGAAAACTAAGATAGAGATCTAGCGTAATATAAAATATACAGGCTTCAATTATTTTTGTTATGGTTGTTTATAAGATTCACCAATAGATTATTAAAGTAATTTGAGCTGTTTAATTAATGACTTTGCTTAATGTGCAAATAAAACATTTACAGAAATAAAATGGTATTTTAATTTAATTCATTTGCTATGTATTTTACTGACACTTAATTAGAATAAAATAAATAAATTAAAATAAAATAAATAAATTAGAATAAAAATTAATAATTGGAATAAATAAAATTATTAGAATTAGAATAATTAGAGAAAAATTAATAATTAGAATTAAAAATTTAATAATTAGAATTAATAGAATAAAATGTTAATTAATAAGAATTAGAATAATTAATAATTAGAATAAAATGAATAAAATTAATAATTAATAATATTTATTTTATTCTAATAAATAATTAATTAGAATAAAATAAATACTCTATAAATTTATTATATTGTTTCATATATTTGCAAAATATATCTGAAAGTTCCTCACAGGATATTAAAGAAATGCAGTTTATGTTGGCCATTCCAGTATAAAACGTTCTTTTCACCGCAAAAGGCCAAATGAATCTACAAGGGAACATATGAACAAAACAAATAGCTGCAATTCCTTACAATAATTGTGTTAGCCAGAGTAACACAATCATCATTAACGGAATTTACTGTTAATGTTTATAATTCATGTATCTTTATATTATGCTATATTTCTTACTAAAATGACCTTGTTATTTAGCTACATGGCTTCACTTGTTTAAAATTATATGAATAACAATAGAATGTTAAAATTTATGAATGATTTCATAGTGTTGCAATTAAGTATTTTTCTATTGTATTCTTTTTTGTATTTATTTTCTACAATTATTCTCTAGTTATTTTAAGTTTTAATTTTTTTTTACCACTTTTATTAATTTATATAAATGTTAGTATGCATTTAGATATATAAGTATGAATTAAAAAAATTAGATATATATTATTAATAATATTTTTGCTTTCTGTTATGGCATATTTATAGAAATTTTGTTATGGTTTTTAAATGTCGAGGGCTTTAATCTCAGATCAGGCGAAAGTGGAATGACTAATGTGTAGAAGATTTAGCATTACCAAGACTACAATGCATCATTACTGTTGCCACCACAAACTAAATAAATTCCTAGAGGAATGTAGGGATCTGAAGGTAATTCTTTTATTCTCCGTTTTTTTTTCTTCTCTCCTTCTCGATTCAATGTAAGGACTTTCCAACCTACAGTTTTATTACACTCATCCCTTAAAAAATTCAAAAGTTTTCATTTCAACTTTGTGGTCAGTTCCGAAATTCAGCGCTGTTAATACTACTCTTCGGTCCGAGTTACGGAAACTAATTCGTTTTGATAAGATTAAGATATCCGTTAATACTAAAATAACTGAAAATATCAGTTAAAATCAATTTTATATTAAAAATAAATGTAATATTGTTAACAATAAATTAAAAAAATAATTTTAATGTCACCATTTTAAAAATTCACAAATTAATTTTGTCAATTAAGTTAACATATTTATAATCAGGAAGGGTCCTCTAATTTTTTTCATTGATATTTCGTTAATTTTACTTTTATTTCTATGTGTTATTAGTTTTATTTTCTATGTATTATTAGTTTCAGGATGCATTATTTGTTTTAACATAATAATTTAAAATTTATTTTGTTATCTTGAACAATTCCTTCAAATATTTTAAATATTTGCAATGAATAAAAAAGATAACAAATGTAAGTACAAAAGAAAGGGAAATAAAAAAAAAATATAATTCAATAAATTAAAAATAAATGTCTAACGTATTTGTTTGAGTAACGATTAAATGCATTTAATGGCATATTTGATTTATGTAATTCTGATGTATATATATATATATATATATATATATGTGTGTGTGTGTGTGTGTGTGTGTATATGTGTGTGAGTTTGCCTAAAATATTTGAAAAAAATGTAATGTAGTTGGAGGGGACTGGGTTAAGCAAGTTTTGTTCTGGAAAAGATTCACGTAAGTACTAGTATGTAAGTGTTAAATTTCCTCATGACAATTTTTATTACTTTTGATTTTCCTGCACTTCTCAATGATTTATTGTTCATTTATATTTTCCTAAGGAATTGAGAATGACAGATAAAGTCAAAATAATCAAATATTTTTAGTGGTTAAAAATTTTATTACAGATACTCGAATGAATGACCAATAACAGCGATTAGCAAAAATGGCATGCACATTTCTAACTCTCAAATTGGACATTTTTCTACAAGACAGCTTGTCGAAATTTATTTCTGCTACTTCTTTAGATATGCGCATACAAATGTGATGTCACAGCTCGCTTCAGCAAACACGTCAGAAATTACCTCAACGCTACTCACAGCCCATATTCGTTCGGATTGCATGAATCTGTCCCTATGCAAATCAAATTTGATTATTCACATTTGACGTACATAGATTTCTTCTTCTGTAGGTGTTTTAAGAACATGATCTAGAAAAGCTCTTTTCAGTTCGATAAAGAGCTAATTACCATACTATTAAGTGCAGTTGAATATGTGCGAGATATGTGTGACGTATTTGGTTAATTGTACGTCAATTTATGCACTACTGCTGTGAATCATGAATTATTGCTGGTGATCACTTTCGCGATTCGTTGTAAGAAGTTTAATTATTAAAATCTTTACTTCTTTTTTTAATTTTACGTATCTTTCTTATTGGCATGTGGTTCATATATTCCTTATGTGCTAGAACTTACGAACGCCATTTTTCTAACATATTCGATAACAATATCTGCCTACATGATTTTATGTATATATATATGCTAAAAATTGATTTTGGAAATTTTCAATGGGACATGCCATCATTTTTATCTGCTTTATGAAAATGGAAATTTAGTTTTAGTTTGAGTACCTCGGCTAAAATTTGTTTAGTTTAGGAAAAGTAGAATTTTAATGAATTTAATTTAAAACTAATTTTATTAAATGTTTTATTACAATCTGAACAGGCTTTCGGATTGTTACATAATAAATAAACCTATAAAGTTAAGAAAATAATTACACTTTGTTGTTTATACTATCCGTTAAGATATTAAAATAGAATTTTTAGAGTAAGGATATTTACTTCTAAAATCTTTTACTAACAACAAAAATATTGATTTTGTTCTCCGTCTTTTGTATGAAGATTATTGCTCTTTTCAATTAGTGCCACTACGTTCATTACTTTCAATTCTTAATAAATCCACTTTTATTTTGCTTTTTTAAGGATTCGCCTTTTTCCATCTTGTAACATCATTTTACGAAAATTCTGATGGTATTTCCAAGATATAAAAAATCCCACATTGTCTTAGTTGATGCAAATTTATGCAGAACCTATCTAAGGACTGCATCTGGTCGAACTCGCCATCTTTCAAGGTTCATTATTTTTTCTTTCGTTTTTTAAGCATCCGTTTTTTTTCATTTTTTTTTATTTATTTTTTTAGAAACATGGTCATTTAAAAGATAAGGTAATCAAGTTCATTCGATAGGTACTACAAATGTACAATAAACTTGTTCATAGCATGCTTGAAATTTTATAATTGATAGCTCCATACTCTCTTTAGATTATTTAATAATTACAAATAATTTCTTCGGGCAAAGCAAGCAGATGCTGTTTAAAAACTAGCTATTCAAATAATATGAGCAAATATCACGGATTTTAGATTATTCTCCCTCGAGCAGGCTAAATTGAATAAATATATTTTGAGGGATTATCTTTTTCTTTTCCCATCCATCGAGCACGATATTCCCCTGGAGCTTTGAATTCTATTCATGTTTAGTGAACTCCTCCAAGAAATATGATAGTTTTCTGTAAAATGTTTTCATAGTCATCTTGAGCCTGAAACTCTTCCAATTGACTTTTGCAAACTTAATGAAATTTGATGGACTATTAATGACTTTGCCATGAATTGAAACATCATTATGATTAACTGAGACCCACGAATTTTTAAATTATTTGAACACCGGTATATCAGGCCTTGTTAAAAGCTCAATTGACTTAATAACTGCCTCAAGCATGATTCCAAGACATGATGACGCCAAACCAACCAGAGCATTTCTTTCTTCAGAAAGGTCTCTAAATAGAGCATGTGCTCTTATTTTACTCAATAAGAGCATATGCCCCTTATTCGTAACATTCTGTTTACTGAGAGTGTATCCAAATTCGAAAATCTTATTTTATAATAACTCCCTACGATTATAATATTTTTATAAATGGAGTAACTATTACTTCTATTGGAAGTTTCGGTAAAGTAAAATGTCAATATCTTTCTTTGCAACAACGATTGCTAGTTGATCAACAACTTCACTAAATAAAATGCCTTCTAAAATTTTTCATTCCATTTATCAGTATAAATAAAATCAGCTGAGAACTCATTTTTAATAGACTTTGATTCGAATTTAATTTATTTTATTTATAATTACCATTATACCAGGCCATCCCTTTTGTCTTTGAGAAAGTAAAAATTTTCATTCTGCTTGAAATTTGATCATTTTAAGGGCATTAGTATGAACAAAATAGATCTAGTAGATCCATTTATCATTCTTCTTCTTTTGAGTCTTCTGAGCATTTAGGTTTATTTCCTTTCCTTTAAAGCTTTTGTCATTTTTTAAAATGGCCTACGAATTCATCTACTGCGTTCTTTTAAATCTTGTGAGAACCATGAGTTTGCCTCCTTTTACCAAACAGGAGGCAGATTACTATGAGTGCAGTGAGTGGAATCTCTTCCATTTTCTAATAGAAAAAGAAAGATGAGAACTTTTCATTTGCATAACAACTTTGGCACAATGATGTAGACTTTCTACAAATAAGCCAAATATCTGTAGAATTTCATGTGAAAATGGACGGTTTACTGCTTTGTAGTTCACTTCGTAAACAGTTTTATTAACTAGACATTAACATTTTTATTTTTATAAACTAAACTATTAGCCATTTTGATGAAACTATTACTCATTCTCTGTTATAATAAATAACTTTGATTAAATCTACTGTAACTTAAACACAAACACATATAGAAAAAAAAATTAACTACATTCAGTACAGTAGCTGAATATAAACATTTGCTTGAGTCAGGCTGCGGTTGGGACTGTGACGTGAGCTGTAGACAAAACACTCCAGTCTCAACATGAAAGCCGACTATCAATTAACTTGTAGTGGAGATGTGGGAAAAGCGAAAGCAAAGGAAAAACTTGTTATCGACCAATATTTATGTAGCTGTTTGGATGTGAGGCTTACTCATATTTTCAGAAATTTCTTGAATATTCAAAACTTTAAGGCTTGATAGTGACCCATAAAACTTATTTTTAAAATCAGAAATTTTCATACAATTTTATTTGGCCATAAACAAAATGGAAGGTTGTTGCCTTAATTAATATTTCTTTCTACCCTTCTGAGAGAGAGAAAGAGATTAGAATTAATCATACATATAATATAATGGTCATATATATATATATATATATCATGATGTAACGGGCGGTTTCCTGATGAGAACCTCAGACTAGAGTCATCCTAAAATTCCGTTTCACAGCAAACCAGTGAAACGTTATGCATCACGTAATAGCTCATGTGATTTTTCTAAACCATGAGAATCGTTTTAATTTTCTTTCTAAACTTTGGCTTCTTTCAAGCATGGTATAGTTTAGCTTTCGTCTCTTTGAGCATGCTGAAATGTAACGGTTGTTGCCAGCAAATGTATTTCGTCGAGTCATTTTTAATTGTGAGGTGTATGGTGCATTAGAATTGTTCGTTGTATCCCAGTGATTGTCTTTAGTGTAAATAAATAGTAGTTAGTCTTCTTCTTATAAGAACTGCGACATAATGTATTTCTTAGAGTGCTTGTTGAAATAACTAATAATAAATAGCTTTCTTGAAATTAGGAAATTTGAGCTAAACAAAGAACGTTGGGTGCTATAATTGGTGGCCCAACTTGAGGCAAGAAACCATCTATGGTGTGTATTTGTGTTGAATTTGTCTTTAAAGAACAGATGTTGCTGAAAAAGGGAAAATTCATTTTTTCACAAATGCCGAGAAGGGGGTTATTTACATTATTTGCGCGTTCTTTTGAAGAATGGGAAAAGGGAATATTCCCTTTAGTAAACTGTTTTCCAATTTTGGAAGTTTTCAACTAAGCCTTTTCCTGTGAGAATCAAATGTGTTTTGTGCTTATAAAGATTTCATCTGTGTTATGGGAATGCATTTTGATATTTGTGATTGTTGATATTCAAATGCGTGTGTGCACGGAATTATGCTTTATTTTCGTTCAGCGAAATTCTTGTGAACGTGCACTCGCTATGTAAACAGAAATAAGCATTCGATTCTTCCGTGCATATCTACAATAATATTCTAGCTGGCGGAGAGTAGGGGGAAGTTTTTATATGCTAACTAAAATTTTATCAAAATCGTTTACGATGTGTAAATATTTATATATGAAAACAAGGTTCGGATTCGTAAGAAATTTTCAGAAATAAACTGTTCAGGAATTAAGGTTTATATTCCGCTGCGTAAAATTTTGCATTTATTTTAAATTTTGTGAATATAAAGAAATTTTCTGAAATAATTTTGTTATATAAAATTCTACTAAAAGTGTTATAGAATTTTTAGAGGTAAATAATATTTAATTATTTGAATGAATATAATGTGCATTCATGAATACTATTTGATATTGAAGTGTTATTATCATGAAAATTTACAATTTGTCTTATGTATTATTTGAAGTTTATTATTTTATGGTTTTGAAAAGGTTATAATATATTATAATTAATATGTTTGTGGTATGAATATAGCATATTATGGTAAGTGAATCTTACGGGTAAAGAAAGGGTTGGAGTGTTTCCCAGGTTAATTTCTCTTTCTGTTCTTTGAGGATTTTAGGTAAAATTAAAAAAATAAAAAAAAATTCAATATGTCTGAACTTGAATGAGCGTGTAAGGATATTTTATATCAGGGATAATTTAAATGAATTTAGAGGTGTAACCATCCATGAAAGTTGCTAATTTACGTGAGCTTACAAAATCCTTTCCTCTGCTTAAAGACGGAGACTTCATAAATTCGCCTTTAAAAAATATTACAGCAATGAATCAAGAAAAAATTAGAAAAGATGCTTTAGAAGTGAAACTCAGACAAAAATTTTTATAGGAAAAGCGTAAGGTAAAAGAATACGAGTAAGAGAAACAAAAATAGAAATTAATTTTCAGTTGGAAAAGCTCAAGTTAGAGGTTCCAGATTCTATTGGAGCGATAGCTGATAATGTAGTGCGGTCTTTTTAACTTATTCAGTAAATAAGATTGATGTACAGAAATTGTTGCCTACATTTAGGGCAGATAATGAAGATATATTACTGTGCTTCTGTTACTGCTAGAGGCAGCTTGAGTTATCGAAAATACTTCAACATCTTTGGGACTCAAATCTGCTAGTTCGATTTCCACTCTCTTAATGAGCACATATTTGTGTTGAAGCCGATAATAAAGAAAATTGTAACTTTGTGAGCTGCTGTGTTGAAAACGATAACTTTTATCTGAGATCACATCGTACTCAAATCGCTTGCCCATGATCTCAAAAAAATTTTAAAAAAATGTTAGAAATAAAACAAGATCAGAGAAAAACCCGTGATGACAAAAATCGTAAAAAACTATATTTACTCCTTGTCAGAAGGTGTGGGTTGTTTTACATCAAATTAGCAAAGCACGCAAAAAAAAACCCCATTTACATTTACACAAACATTAATATTTACATTTTAAATATAATACTATTAAAACTTTCTAATTATTTTAACTATATTTTACTCCTTGTCAGAAGGTGTGGGTTGTTTTACATCAAATTAGCAAAGCACAAAAAGAAAACATTTAAATTTATGCCAAAATGTGATGGACCTTATGTAATTCTCACTCAAATATCTCCAGTGTCGTATGAAGTTGCTAATTTGAACAGTTCTGACAACACAATTGGAACTTATCACGTTAAGGCACTAAAACCCTTCTAATTGCGTCGTCTTAGAGCACATCCTAATTGCGTCTCTGAGGAAAAAAGAGGAAGATCTAAGAAAAGTGATGTTGTTTCTAGTATGATAACTTGAAAACAAAAGGGGAGGATGTTATGTGCGGTTTCCCTGAGAAGATTATCTGACTCAAGTCCTCTAAGACTCCGCTTAACTTTGGATCGAAACACCCGCATATCGAAAAGGCCCGAAATGTATTGCGGCAAGTCATTATTAATTGCGAAAATTATTAGAATTGTTCGTTGTGTTCCTGTGTAAATGAAAGATCAGTCTTCTTCTCACAAGAATGCGATATAATGTAGTACTTACGTTCCTGTAGAAATAACTATGATATTAATCATTTCTGGATGTTAATAAATTTGAGCTTCAATTACTATAATGAAAATTTTCTTTTTATCATGCAAAAAGAGATTCGAAAATCAAATTATAAAAGAACCTTCTTTAAAAATCATTTTAATCCTTATACGTTCATTGTCAGTTTCCATCATTGAATTATTTCAGCATTTAAGTAATTTAAAATTCAAATTCTAGAAATTAATTTTAAAAAGCTATTTAAATTTCATTAACTGTTCTGGTAGAACTATGTGATTACAAGAAAAAAACATCTATACTTTTTACATTTTAAACATAACACTATTAAAACATTCTAATTATCTTAACTAATTTTGCTCTTCATATTTTTATATCAATTAGTTCAGGCACTTGACTTATTTGTAAAGTCTATTTATTAAACAAACGGTTCTATATGTTTCATAATTAATAAAAAGATTTTACTCCCTGGAGCAAATTTCAAAAGATATAACATGGTTAGTATCATGGTTAATATGGGTATGTCTCCCGGACGATGCAATACGTTTAGGCTTTTGAATTTATCAACTATTATATTAATCATTTCTTGAGTTCCGGTTGACAGGTGGGACAGGTGGGGGGTTAATGCAATTCGTGAGCTATCCCCACATGCTAAGACGGTGACGTTGGGTACTATCCTCCAATTGAAGGCATTGCAAATGTTTTTTGAGGACGGACGTTGTTATAATACACGAAAAAACGTACATGTTCAGAATGACATCCAAGTTATAAACATAATCTTCTTCTGGAACCAAGAAAATCCGGTGTTTCAATAGTGTTCTCTTGGTGGTAATGGCGCTCTCCATATGAAAGTCCGGCGAGAATCAGACTGCAAACTAAACCTGGACGTCGGAAAACAACACACAAGAACACTGTTGTTTTCAATGCATTGTTAATCGCAGGCGACAGTGAGTTTTGGAACACATCGGACAGGCCTACGAGCATTAGACCAAATAATTTGAAAACCGGTAGCTGACGAGAAGGTCTGATGCTGTGCTCCGTCTGTTTCTTTTGGCAGTAACTGCTAAATACCGGTTCATTCGGCTTTTAACTCGGGGGCGACCTGTTTAACATTTCATTGAAAATCACTGCCAAAGCATCACGTTGCCAAAACCTGGAGATGAACTGGGCGATTCCAAGATACTTCCAGCTTACAAATTCCAATAATTCTACCACGTTAAAAATCATCCAAATGCTTCCTTGGTTATGCGGTTATTGCACTGAAAGGCTTTTAAAGCGCTTGTGAACAATTTTAAATATAATACTCTCGTCATTGTGAAATCCGCGCCATCTGGTGGTTTTTAATTTTATCTTCAAGATGTGTGTGATAATTCTACTGGTGAAATTTTTTATTTTAGAGTTCAATTTCTGTGTGATTCATTATCCTTAATTTATTTTGAGTGTATATTTTACACGACAATAGTATAAAACAAGATTCAAATAATTAATTTTATTTTATAATAGTTGTCAAAACTTTCGAATCAAGAATAAAATATATTTTAGATAAAAATGTCCTCAATATTCCGTTATTTAAAATAATGCTCAAAGTAATTATCATTAAGAAAACTGAAAATTGAAAAATATTTTGAAAATGATTTCAGAGTAATCTAATGAACATTCAACTTTCAGAGAGTAAGTTCAGAATGCAGAGAAAGTAGTAAAAAATCCATTAAGTAATGCCTCATTTAATTAGCTACATTCATTAAATATAAAACTTAATCCTGTTTACAAATATTCGTCACATTTACATTCTTGCAGTGCAGTTCATTTTCAAATAATCCATTCAAAAAGTTTTATTTTAAATGGGGATTTTTTTAACAAACGAATTTAACTTTCAGAATTTTACTTTAGCTAAATTTTTAATTGCATGAACGAGGCACGAACAGTG
The DNA here is from genome assembly GCA_021605095.1 of Caerostris extrusa. Classification (NCBI taxonomy): domain Eukaryota; kingdom Metazoa; phylum Arthropoda; class Arachnida; order Araneae; family Araneidae; genus Caerostris; species Caerostris extrusa. The sequence goes on from BPLR01011186.1 coordinate 124,790, forward strand.
TTGAATGTAATTTGATGAAATATTCAAAATAAAATATTTGATCTTGACATTAAAATTGGTTTCTTTTTCCAACCTAATAAATTTACATCTTGATTTTAAAGAAATTTATATAAAAAGTGAGCATTTATGGAATTTATATATTGGTTTATTGAATTTTGTTTACAAATTATTCATTTTAAAATTAAAAAAAAAATGTTCAACAGGAGTTAGAGCCTGTATAAAATAAGGAATCAGGAGTCGGGCAGTTTTTAGCAAACTCTCCATCCCTGCATGTAAGAATTTTCAGTGCATAGTATATAAAATATATTGACAAGAAAAAAAAAATATCATTTCTGTAGCATGTTTTCAGATTAAAAGCTTAAATCAAATATATTCTTTCTTCCACAATGGCGCGACAGCCCCATGGGTGGATGGGGTTTGGGTCCAAGGCCATCTGCTTACTGACAGTTTCGGAAACATCAGTATTTTTTTTTTCTTTTTACGGGATAGGGTTGTCAGCCCAACGCTCTACAGTCATATTGGATCGGGACTACGGTTTATTAAAGTGGATTCGCATCACTACAAAAACATCCATGGCACCACCAGGACTCGAATCCGAAATCTGCGGTACAGAGCACCAGAGCGCTAGTCACTCGGCCATCATGCCCAAACACTTTATTTACGCAAACATAAAACTTTAGTTTTATAAGTTTTATTTCTTGTAATCTTTTCAATTTCAAAAGAAACAAAAATTAATTTACATTAAGTATGTCAATTAATTTATATTTGGAAAAGGTGTGTTTAAAGTTCCTGAAATAATTCATAAATTAAAGAAACTGTTATCCTTTTAATATATCTATTCTTATTTATTTCAAACCAAACTTTACATTTCCTTAAACTACCTTAAATTTTAAATTAATTGAATTCAATCTTAATTACTATCCGTACAATTCTTATGACTATTCATACTCTTATTATTATTTATTGCATTGATTCTTATTTAATTTCGGATTCATGGATCATTATATAAATTTGATTCATTACAAATAATAGCATCACAGTGTTATTGCATTAATTGTACAATGCAAGTGTAAGGAAGGGCTTCTAATTAAGTTTAACACGTTGGAGAACGGCAGAAGCGTGTATCTCAACATATCGCAGTTCTGGTGGGAGAGCGGGTTTATTGTGTTCGCTGAGTAAATCGAAATATTCCTAAGTGATAGGAAAGGGCTCCCTTTCGGCCGTATTTACTGTGATCGCAGCATCTTAGACAAATAAGCAGGACTTATATAATCTACAAAGTATCTTCACAGATAAACACTACAAAATAACAGTACAGTTCACAAGTTGTGATTAGGAATTGAAACTTACTATTATTGACGCAAAAAAAAAAAAAAAAAAAAAAAAAAAAAACCAAAAAAAAAACTTAATGCAAAGCAATTATAAAATTTTCAAAAACTGAATATGTATAGATAATGTTTTTAGAATGGAAATTTGGGACATCTAAAAGCCTTTTAATTATAACAAAACAAGTAATATAAAAAAAAAAAATTAAAGTCAATTCTATTTTTTTTTCACTCTATTGCAGAAAGTCTTTTATAAATAATTTTAATTCATTTTTTGCTTATCTGGCGCCATCTATTCGTAGATATATGCAACTTAAATCTTAAAAAAAACTAAAATTAATTAATTAAATTTAATTAAAGAATTAATATTTGAAAAACTGTATTAAATCATGTCATCCACTATAGTTAAAAAAAATTTATTTGTACTTGAGTGGATGAATAAAAAGTATTTTATGAACGATTGAAAATTTGAACAAGATATATATATAGGGAGAGTGTGAGCTAATAGAAGGAATTGAAAAAAATACTTGTTTTATTATACAGTTCGTAATTAATTTTTGATATTTAATGAAATTGAAATTTTTAGATTTGTTATTTAATTATAATTTTGTAATAAACCTTCAAAATATTTTTTTTGATAAAATGGTAAAACCGTAAATGGTAATTGTTTTTTTGGTAATACCCATTAACTCTAATAATCAAATTATACAAAGCAATTCAAATAGAAATACATGAACTAATTGAAAAATATTTGTTTAAATTTTCTAGATATTTTATTATTGCTATTATTTGCAAGTGTTTAATATTTGTATTAATTTAAACTTTAGTTTTTAATAAAAAGATTTTCTAGTTAAAATGAGTAGTATTATGTGAAGGAATATTTATATATCTTACATAAATAATTTTATGAAAAAGTCTTTAGACGTCATTTAAATTTAAATATCAAGGTGGGTTTTGAATTTATTATATGAAATAAACAGTAAATTTATTTTTCAAATGTATGTGCAATTTTGGAAGATTCTTGCTTTAGTACAATTCATTCAAATAAAAAGTTCGTTGTTTTCTAAGACTTGATTCGTTCTTTAACTTCTCATGATTATCATGTGATTGTTTACTAATCAAATTATTACTACGGTTTTAGAAGTTGCTGAATAATAATTGTTAATTTAATCATTTAATTTTTATAAAATTTATGATTTGCAATTTAAATATCATCATTATCACAGTGGCGCAACAGCCCCATGGTGGGCAATGGCGATCTGCCTTTGGCAGATTTCGAGACTGGAGATGTTTTCTTTCATTCTTTTATGGCGTAGGGTTGTTAGCCCTACTTACTACAATAATATTAAACCGATACCTACGGCTTAAAGTGGATTCCGAACCACTACAAATATCCATAGCACAGCAGGACACGAATCGAAACCTGTGGCACTAAGCGCCAGAGCGCTAGTCACTCGGCCATCAGGTGCGAAATTTAAATATATAGAGGATGCTAAATTTTTTACAGTTGAGACGCATTTATGAAAATAATTTCTCTGAGATTTTCTAACTAGGTTGAAAATTTCTTAGCATTCCCCTTCATCAAATGGCTGTCTGATGGCCAGTGGCTAGCGCTATGGTCTTTGGCACCACAGACTTCAGGTTCGAATCTTGACAATATCATGGATGTTTGTTAGCGATTCTGAATTCAAATTAAACAATAATAATAAACCAGTCTAATTAGCCTTAAAGTGTGCAAAAATAACCGTAGACTGACAAGCCAAATCTGTACTTGTGAATGTACAGAAAAATTCTTTATCCTTTTATTTAAATAAAAGATGAAATATATTCCATAAAAGTTGACCTTCCGTTATGTTATCAACATTTATTTTTAAAGTTTTTCCATTGGAGAAACAAAAAAACTTACCATTTAAAGATGGAATGTTTACAAAAAATGTATCTTTAAATAAAACATTAACTAACATACTTTGTTCAAATATGAAAATGATGAATAAAACATAAACCTAATAATAAAAGTTAATAATTCATCTGTTTATTCATTACATGAGAGGATGATAAACAGATTAGATATATTTTTTTATTCAAGAATAATGCGTTTTCAAAAATTAATCATAATTTTCTTGATATAAAAAACACAATTTAAGTACAAACAAAAGCAATATTTAACCCTGGAATTGTTTTAATATAAACTTTACATTATTATTTTTAGAAAAGCGGTTAATTTTGTATTTTAGTATTTCTAAATAGTCATGAATAATAAATTTGTTGATTATAAATATTTATGACAATAATTTCCAAATCAGCTTTAGAAACTTGAGTTGAAAAATTTAATAATAAAATTTGCATTTTGCCTTTACTAAAAGATAATCCTGATAAAAAAGAGTTTTTAAATTTAAAAATTTAACTAAGAAGCGAAAATATTTTTTTGATAAAAACTGAATTTATAAAAATAATTTTGTTTAATTAAATACTGACATATATTTGCATAAAATGTTAGATTTAATTTATTTTTGCTGATGTGAATTTATAATTTTTAGACACTTTAAAATATTCAGTTGTTTAAGCAATATTAACTATTTAAAAAGGCTGGTAGAATTATTAACTAAATAATTAGCCTTAAAAGTACTCATAAATTTAAAAATGCTAAGAATTTATAATTTCTTTGAATAATAGTTCATTTGAAAGACTGGATTAAAAAGCAAAAAATATTAAAAAATTTTAAGTTAAAATAAAAGAGAAACACTTTTCACACAACGTTCATATAAAAACTTAAATATTTATAATATTAATTAAATTATAAAGGTGGAACTTTATAGTTTGACATTCATACGATGTTTCTGATTCTGCATGATTTTATTTTTAAATTAAAAAAATAATGTTAATTAAAATATAAAGGGGGTTTAATAGTTTCACTTTCATAAGATTTTTCTGATTCTGCATAATTTTATTTTTAAAGTAAAAAATGATATTCATTAAAAATAAAGTGAAGACATATTAATTTCAATTTCATAAAAATTTTTCTGATTCTTCATGGTTTCATTTTTAAATTAAAAAATAGAATTAAATTTAATTTCAGGATTATAAATTACTAAACAGTAGAACTTAACTTTAAAACTCTTATACTTTCATTAACAAACTAGAATTAATTTCTAATTATTATGTACAAAATTTTGTGTGTGAAAAAAATGTCCTTAAAATCACCTACAAGATCTCATTATTTTTTTTTTTCACTGTTAATGCTATTTTTTTATGCAAATAAAAATAATTAATGGGCAAATAATATAAATTAAACGATGTTTGCTACTTGCAAAATACTTTAAAGAAAACATTATTTATAAAAAGTAAAATGGTTAAGAAATCCTTAATTATGAGGAAATAGCTTTTTAAAATTGGATAATTGCATATAATAAATCATGATGAGGATGAATTTAAAAAAAGAGCACATTTTTTTTTTACTTGCTATTCATGTAAAGTTTAGGTAATTATAGTTTAAAATAATTTCACATTCAAGATTTTGAAACAAAGAATTTTTACTAGAAAAATTGCGATAAATATAAATAATTACTTGTTTACGAAATTTAAGAGCGTGGTATAGAAAATTAAAAAACTTTTGAAAAGAAAATCTTTCCGTACTAAAATAGGCTCAAAATAAATGTAATATTTGGTGCAATGTTGCAAATGTTTGGTGTGATTACTATTGATTCAGATCACTCTGATTATTTATTCAGACGTTTCATTTAAAATAATTACAAATTATTTTAAATAAATTAACATATAGTGCCAAATATTACATTAAACCATTTAGAGCAAGTAATGCAAATTTAATTATTTGAATATGATGTTAAAATAAAATTTAAATTTTAATTTTAAAATTTAAAAAAAATTTAAATTTTTATTGACTAAAATTTTTTATTTTTAATTTTAATTTAAATTTTTTTTTATTTTGATTTTTTTAAATTTAAATTTTATTATTTTCAATTTTTTTAATTAATTTTTAATTATTATTTTAAAAAAATTAAAAATTTTGAATTATTAAATTTTTAAAATTTAAAATTATTTATTATTTTTTTAATTAATTTAAATTTAAAATTAAGTAATAAAAATTAAAATTAATAAAATAAAATGTATATATATATATTTATATATATATATAATAAAAATTTAAATAATAATGTTTTAAATTTTTAATTAAAAATTAAATTTTTTAAATTATTTAAATTAATTAATATTAATTTATTAATCATTAATTTTAATTTTTTTAAATTTAATTAATTAATTAGCAATTTTTAACTTGTTTAAATTTTAATTATTAAAAATATTTTAATTAATTTTTAATTTAATTAATTGTTTAAATCAATTAAATTATTATATTTTATTTATTAATTATTTTTTAAATTTAGTTTATTCAATTATTATTGTTTGAAATCAACTAAAACTAATTTAAAACTCAATTTAAATAAATTAGATAAAAATAATTTAGATCTTCAATTACTTGTATAATTTCAAAGAGTCTAAAACTCGTTCCATATCTTCCATATACTGTAAGCCTGCTTCCTTTGCGAAGAGTTTAGGCACGAGATTTAGGGAACACACAGTCACTGCTGGGAACTCTAGTTCTTTTACAACAAGAATCTAAAAGAGAAAAAAAGTTAAGAAATCTGAATTGAATTAGCTGTATTATTTCATAAATTATAAAATAAAATTTGGAAACGTAAATGGAAAATGGAAA
>BPLR01011187.1:0-13105 GCA_021605095.1 Caerostris extrusa
GCTAATTTGCGCAGACGTAAGAAAAGTATTTAAACTCCTGTAAATGGCACAAAATATTCAAATTTTACTTGCAAAAAAAAAAAAAAAACCATATAAAAAAAAAACAACCAAATATGTCTGTTAAAATTGCCATAATTGTTCAAGGAATTCTGATAATGTGTCGAATTACTGACATTTTTGCACTTTTTGTTTCCATTTCGAATTCATAATGCTGCAAATTAGTTGCAAAATTTAGATTTTTATTGCACCTAATTGTTTCAATTCTATTTTAATTAATATTTATGTGATGTTTCTTTCACAAGACTAAGCATTTATAACCAATACTGTATATTTTAATAATAAGAATCTTCGAGTAAAATTCGATACTTTAACTGTAAAAGTTGGCGCACAAAGTACGCCTTTAGTATTCTTAAGGCACTAAAAACTGTCTGTGTTCTTAAAGGTTAGAAGTTCGTCAATTTAAAAAGTTTTCTGTGCTAAGCGTCCAATATTTCTATTTTAGAATCTAGCTTGGTGCTTCGCCTAAAATTTATGCATTGTAACTTCAAGGACTCATTTTCTTTATTAAAAACATTACTGCGCTTTATAAAAAAATTTGATTGCAAAATTTTAATCTAACTCTTCTATTGTAAAAAAAAAAAAAAGTTTTCTGAAATCTAAATATTCAGCCATTTCTCTCTGGCAAGTAATTAGAATGCGAAAATTAAGAACGATAAAATTAAGTACTTAATACTGCAATTAAGCAATACAGCCTTTTATCCTTAAAGTAACCATCTATTTGTTTGAGATAGCAAGCATCATTTTTCAAAACATCTTAATAAAAAATAATGTTTTTGTAGCCAACGGCCATACCATGCTGAATATACCGGTTCTCGTTAGATCACCGAAGTCAAGCATCATTGGGCGCGGTCACTTGGGTGGGTGACCACCACCTGGGAACAACGCGTGCCGTTGGCATTCACAAATTTGGGACCTGAATGGCCAGAGTGTCTTCTGGCGCTCGGTGCCACAGGTTTCTGGTTCGAATCCCGGCGGTGTCATGGATGTTTGTAGTGGTTCGGAATCCACTTTAAGCCCGTGAGTCCCAGTCTCCTATGACTATAAGAGCGTCACGGAGCCAAAGTCAGACTTCTACCTACGGGTGCTCCATCACAACAGAAGCTGCTTCCTTCCCCTTCAATCATGAATACGTATGGGCTCGTGGGCTTGGCCAGCCAAGTGGGATAAGAAACAACAACAACATGTTTTTTGTTATTTTATTATACGTTAAATTCTAACAATGAGAATTTCTGGAGAACCATTTTAACGTATGAAAGAAAACATAATTGAGTTGAACAATATTTTTGAGTAATTAAAAAGAAGAGATCCAATCTCTAAAAAGAAAAGCACAAAAAAAAACTTTTTAATTTGTTTAAAACTAGATCAAAATACATAGATTACATTGATTGTGTAAAAAATTAAAATGCAAATGGTGACATGTTAACATAGATGATTTTTACACACCTGTTCTCAGATAAATGTGCTATCTTGGTTAATAAACTAAACGTTTCCACTGTAGGTTTATGGGCACGGACAGAGCGAGTCGCTTCCAGTACACCTACTTGCCGTTCGGTGCTGGACCCAGGAACTGTGTGGGTATGAGGTTCGTCCTCACGGAGCTCAAGGTCGCCCTCGCATACCTCGTCGCCAACTTCAAAATCAACAGGTGTCCACAAACCAAGGTACTGTATCGATTTTACATCCTTTCTACCTTTTGAATTGCATTTACTGATCTTTAATTAGAACTAAAATTATATTTAGTTAATCTATACAGTTTAATATGTTTGCATAGTTGAATTTCTGGTTGTCTCATATCCACTTGAGAGCCAATGTCTATTGATTTGGACATTTTTTTATTTCGCGGGAAGGAAAAAGAAATTACAGTTTTAGGTCTTGAAATCTGCAGTCGTTGGGTCTTTTTGCTTTATGGTAATTGGAAAATGACTACCAATAGTTTTAATGCAGTTTTTTTAAATATATTTTTACATAGGTGTCCGCCAAAAAAATAGCTAATATGTATACTTGTCAGCGTCCTCTATACTGGACAGCGCTCTTGATTTGTTAATAATCTTTCTAAACTGCATACCAAAGAAATTTGTTTTCAACGAGATGTAACAATGTTACTGGCTCATTACGTATTAAACTAAACTACAAAAAGTCCCTTATGCTGGGCTTACCAGGCAGTCAGATGTTCAACTGGTTGCATTCTGGAATTTTGTGCTTCAGGTTCGAATACTGACTTGCATGGATATTTGTTAGTGATTCTGAAACCACCTTAAATTGTAAGTGCCGGTTTAATTAGCCTAAAATGTGCAAAAAAAATTACCGTAGAGCGACACACCAAACCATATTGCATTTACCCAATAGTTTATTAATTTATTTACTTTTTTTTTTTTTAAATGACTTAATAAATTACTTTGTCATATTCTTTTATCTCAAATTAGGAAAATATTAGTTGCAAAATATGGTCTCGGGTCTCAATCACTCAATTACTTTCTCAGTCTCCTCTAGACTGGACAGTTGCTCTTGATCGATTAATGATACTTTCCAATTTATATGAAAAAAAAATTTTTATTTTCAACAAAAAGTAACAATTTTATTGGCTCACAACATAATATTATGCCGTAAAAAATTTCCATTATATTGGATTTAATTTTTTAATGACTTAATGTATTGCTTTTTTATATCTTTCATCTCAAATCAGTAAAGATTGGTTGAAAAAATATGGACTAGGAGTCTCAAGTTGACCTGTAAAATAAAAGTACAGCGGTTTTACTTAAGAAATACTCCCACCCCACCCTACCCCCGAAAAAAAAAAAACACTTCCTCTCTTCTTGAAAAAACTTGAAATAAAATGCATGATTTGTTAAAAGAAAAATTTTCAAATAACATAAAGATGGAAGTAAATTTATCTGAAATTCGAATATTTACAATTTTTTTCACTTAATATTCATTAAAAGAGTAAAACACAAATTTGGAATGCAACATTAAGTTTATTTTTATATGTATACATGTATTAAATTATCGTATAATCTACAAAATACTTTTTTACTAGTGTAATTTGAAAGCGTATTAAATGTCTGTATTATGCAGCCTTTCTCTAATAAATCTGCACTTATACACAGTATTGTTTCACAAGTCTCTTATAATATTTTTTTCTTTCTAATGCAGCTGGCAAACACTTAGACAGCTTGGTCTTGGATGCCTTAAGGCACAGACGTTACTCACTTTGCATTACCCAGGGGGCGCGTGTAACTTGAAGATAAGCCACGGACGCGGAGTAGCAAAGCCCCCGCAACACTCTACGATCCTATTAGACCGGGACCTACGGTTTAAAGGGGATTCGAATCACTACACACACTCATGGCACCGCCGGGGACTCGAACCCGAAACCTGTGGTACCGAGCGCCAGCCACTCGGCCCTTCAGGCCCGTCTCTAATAATATGAATGAGTGCAAATTTATGCAGAGTTTTTTTATTATGCCATGCTGGATCTGCATTGAATACTTTGGAAATTGTTTTAAATAAAATAATTTTTAATTCATGAACCCTAATATAACTAAAGATTTTGACTGTTTTAATATTTTACAACATATATAAATACAGTTTTTAATGTTTGACAGACTATATTAAAGAGCTTTTTTACTTTCTCTGCAATAGACCTATGTGTGATATGAATGATAGGAAGTCTATAATCGTAGCCAATTTTTGTAACATAACTCAGTTACAAAAGATCCATACCTGTGGTATTTGACCCCATTGCAAGCTTTATTGCAATAATCAAGTGGTCTTTCTTTGATTTGGAGAATTCCGGTTTATCGAAAACAATTCACATATAAAAATTTAAAAAAAAAAAACTTCCAAAAATATTACAAATTGTATTTTTTTTATATTTTGAATATTTAAAAAAAAAAAAAAAAAAAAAAAAGTGAAACTTTTTTTCAAACACGGTATTATTCCTATTAGCAAAGATTATTTTTAATCTAAAAAAATAGGGTACTTCTGAGAATTTTTCTTTAATCTCTCAATTAGTAAATTCTCATAAGTTATTTGGTTATGTCCTTGTTTGTACTAATGAACTAATTCCACAGATATTTCTAATTAAACATTTTAACAATTCTTATTTATTATCTATATTTTTGTATATCTGTAACGTTAAACTACTGATAAATAGCCGTTATAATTAAATACAAAGTTTTACATGAATTTTTTATATTATTTCAGGTGCCTTTAGAATTCAGAAAAGTTCCAGTTCTGTTAATTCCCAAGAATGTCTTCGTTTCACTGGAACCCCGAAATGACAACCCTCTTTTAAAATGAGGGCATATTGAAAAAAAAAACCATCGTTTTTCTGTGGTGTATCTGTAAATAAAAAACGAGAATAGCTGCTTTTCGCTAAATCTGTGATAACCACTTGGTGTAATTTACATGACTTTTATATATTTTAGTAATTCTTTTTTAAAATCTTATAAATTTATTATCAAAGAGATATGTTGTATATTTATTGCAATACAGCAACAAGCTACTGTAGTTTTTTTTTTTGTATACAATACTTTTGGTTAAACATTTTTGTTAATTACTGAATAAAGTTATTGTTATTTTTATAGTTGTTGTTTATAACATACAGAATTCAACTAAGTAAAAAATTTTTTAAGTCAATTCCTACTTTTTTTTTCACTATATTTCAGAAAGTCCTTTATAAATAATTTTCATTCATTTTTTTTTTAAGTTAGAAGAAATTCTCTCTCTCTCACTAATTTATTCACATGTTTCATTTTTCCATTTTGTTCCCTCCTTGACTCAGACTAGAACCCAGAATGAAAAAAGAATCTGAAAAGAAATTTTTTTTTCCAGCGATCTACACGCTTCGCCACTGACAGTATTTTCCTAAATTTATATCCTGCTAAATATCTTATTTAAGAGAAATTTTTCTCCCATATGAAACTAAAATTAATTAATTAAATTTAGTTAATGAATTAATATTTGAAAAATTGTATTACCATCAAGTGTCATTGACTACAAGTTTAAAAAGAAAGGTTTTCGTTTTGAAGTTGAAACTTTCCTCTTACATCTGGCGCCATCTATTGGTAGATACATGCAACTTAAATAAAAAAGCTAAAATGAATTAATTAAATTTAATTAATGAATTAATATTTGAAAACGCTGTATTAATATCAAGTGTTCATCCACTACAAGTTCAAAAAAAATGTATTTGAACTTGAATAAATGAATAAAAGTATTTTATGAAAATTTGAACAAGATATATAGGAGAGTGTGAGCTAATGAGAAGGAATTGAAAAAAGAAAGAAGTTTAACACAGGAAGAGAATGAATAAAAAGTATTTTATTGACGATTGAAAATTTGAACAAGATATATATATATAGGAGAGTGTGAACAAATAGAAGGAATTGAATAAATATATATTTTTCTTATGATTAAATATATTAGTTTTTTTTTTATCAAAAAAATTTATTTATGCTTAGTGTATTTATGTTTAAGTGGGAAATTTCACTTCAGAATAAAAACCATAATTAGTTATAATATTTAAGGAAATCTTAAAAATAGTTTAAGGAAAATTCAGGAAAGGAATATAATTTGATATACACCGATGAGCCATTAAATTATGATCACTTGCTTAATACAACCTTTTAGGTCCACCGTGGACTCGCGGCAAGTCATTGAATTGTACAGGGTGTTATTTGGATAGATGGCAAAAGCAGTTTTGTAAAAAAAAAAAAAAAAAGACTTAATAGTTAGTGGGGAGTATTTTTCAACTGATTTTTCTTTTGAATATTACTTACTGTAAAATTTGTGATTATTAAAAATTAAAATTATTATTTTTTAATTAAAATTATTTTTAATTAAAATCATCTGCAACTTTAGCTTTCTCAAGTTATCTTTGAATACATTTGACTTCCCAGTTATCCACACAAACGATGGTCTTACTGTAAGTAGTTTGATGTATCTAATAACAGGTTCTCGCTTGTTGTTCATCTAGTCTCCCAATATTTGCGAAGTAGTCGTGCCGTAACTACTGGGCTTAACTACAAAAAGCTCGACTGAGTTTATTTCTGCCAAGTTTAGAAGTCAGCACGTGACAAGAATGTCTCAAATACTCTATGTTAATTCAAATCTGACGCCATGCCTGTTATCCTATTGGGGCAGGGCATCATCTTAAAGGGAACATTCATATCATGAAAGGGTGGACCAGGTCTGCAATGATGTTCACTTATCGAATAGTCGTCAGAGAGTTTTTCACGGGAATTGTGGATCTTAATGTAATCCAAAAAACATTGCCCACACCATAATGATGTCACTATCAATTTGTATTTCCTCAACGTGCCATAGTCTCCATTGGAGGTGAGATATCCGCATTCAATTAACAAAGTGATGGACAGATAACGTGAAACTTTGGGCCCCGGCGACTTTCTTCTGCTTTCTGTGTAGATTTGAATTGGCATATTTTTGGCTCGTTGCATTTGGTCTTACCAATAATGTGCAGTAAGTGTGCGGCTCTGCTGGGGTAATGTATATTTAGAAGCATCACAGAAGACTACGCTGCACTGTGTACTGAATGTAATAATATATATTCTAAATTAAAAAAATCAATAACTGGTAATAACTAGTACCTACACAGAAAAGTTTAACTGACTTTCCCAAAACTCTCAAAATACACAAAAAAACTGTTTCAACCTATTCCATAATAACCAGACTTGAGTCTCGCCAAAGGGACAACCCAAACTAGTTCAGAATACATTTACAAAAATATATAAGGCCCTATTACAGTTTCAAAAAAATCGATCGGTGTACATTCAGAACCATTTCTCCCAAACTTAGTAAAAGTTCAAACATTTGCAATTATGTCGATAGATTATCTTCCCATCTAAATGCTTTGGCCCGATGCTGTATTCCCCTGCTACAAGTCGACACGTTAGGTGGCCAGCCACAAGGAGGGGAGAGGTGGATTATATTTTTGCTAGGGTTATATTTCTTAGGGTTCTCTATTCTATTCTATTAGTTAGGGTTCTATTAGGTAGTTCTATTTTGCACTATCTATTTTTGCTAGGGTTCGTCTTCTCTTTTGCACCATCTATTTTGCTAAGGGTTCCTCTTCTCTTGATATTTACCTTTTTTTTTTTGCACTCACAAAAATGTCTCCGAGTTTGGGGCTCAACATCGACGTTCTTTTCGCTCACCCTATCTCTCTTTACTTTTAGCTCTAGAGTTCACCCCCTCCCTTTCTTTGAGGTCATCATCACATTTTATTCTTACCAAGATCTCCCTCCCTTCTTTCACTATTGACTACATTTTCCTCTTAAAACCGCAATGGGCCTATAAGTTGTTTTATCAAGGGGGGATAATTTTTCAACTAAAAAAAATAATAGAATATTTAGCAATATAATATATAGTTGTATTTTTTTTTAGGAATTTAATATTCCTTTAGCTTTTTGATATTATGCATCGAAAGGAATTATATGGAGGGGCAAATTTTTTTTTTAGGGGGGTGTAAATGTTGAGACTTGACAATCATTCATTTTGAGGGCTTGTCATACGGCGAAGAAAAGGAAAGAAAGAGGCCTCACTAGAAAAAAAAAAATCTTTTGTATGACGTTGTGCACACTCAACATTTAAACTTGTATCGCTCAAAAGTATTGCTCGTTTTGGGGAAGCATAGAATCAATTTCATGTCACGTCTTAGAATATTTCTGGCTTTGCTTATTTGGTAAAGAAAAGAGAGATCTCGATAAGATCTCCATTGATTCTGATGCGTCGAATCACAGAGTAATGTAAAATAGAGTTCCACACTATTTCTGAGAAAAAGAAAGTTGAAGAATACATCCGTCAATTTCCGTATTAAAGTTGGCGTTATTTGGCCACTGGACCTGTGGCTTTTTCTTTTCCCTGCTTGCATCTAGAATTTATTTTAATTAAGCATTTAAATATTCTCAAAAATAAAAGAGTGTGGAATAAACAAAAGATTTAAATGCTCATTTAACGCATATTTTGAATGAAAATCCTTTTTCTAAATCAAAGCAAAAAAGACAGAAAATTACATATTTTTACTAATGTGTTGGAGTGCACTAATATAATTCAAACCGTTTGTCCACATATGTTGCTACTATTTGTATTTGTTAAATGTGCAAACGCTTGTAATTGGCAGGAGTTACAGCAAGGTTTCATTTTCAATAGATATTTGTTATGTTTAAACAAGTATTATTTTCAATTGATTGAAAAAATTGAAGTTTTTATTTAAAAAAAAAGATTGCTGAAAATTTTATTACACTATTTTATTGCAAAGAGAAAAGCCGTGGAAGTTTATCGTTTGCTCAGAAATCTAGATTGTAGATGGCGATGGTGGTGTAAGATAGTTGATAGTAAGATATAAATGATTAGTAGTAAGATAGTTGAACTTGCTCTATACATAATCATGAAGCAAATTCGATAGCACATTTTACTAGTGTGAATACATACCAATCTTGGGGTGACAACCTTCAACAAAAACAAATTGAACATCAATAATATTTAGCGATGAAAATTAATAATGAAACAGAATACTCCGGCCCATTTGGCCTCTCACCACTTTTAACCGTCCTACTGATCATTCGCGCCCCAAGTGCTCAACGTACTTCTCCGTGCCTGTTCAGGAGTTCATCCACTTTATTTTTACAGAAATACCTTGGGGTGGCATAGAGAATTGAGCATCTCTTGAAAATGACCCTATGTACAGATATTCTATATTGTGGAAGATTGATTTATGTGGCCATTGTGGTTAGTGGTCAAAGTGTGGTTATGTGGCCATGTTGGCCATTGTGGAGTTAGTGAAAGATAACAATAGAAATAAAAATTGGTTATGTGGCCATGCGTTGGCCATTATGTGGTAAAGTGAGTCAAAGTGAGCCAATTTCTCTCTTCTCAGTTAGTTTAGTCATTTTATCAATACCCATTGAAGAACTGTCAATGGGTATTCAATAGCAAAAAAAAAAAATATGTTAATATCCCCGTTAAAAATCAAACGTAAAGTTATCTTAATAAAACTTGATGTACTAAGGGCAAACTATTAGAGGCTCACTTTTGGAAGTGTACATAGGCATCATTGAGAGCAACACTTTGACAATTATTTTTTATTGAATAATAATAAAATACATATATATATATATACAAATATTTCGTAGATAAATTTTTTAAAATATAAAATCATGGGTGGTTCATGAAAAAACCAAAATTTCTTTTCTTATCAGTCAATGGAAGATGGGTAGCAAATAAATAGCAATAATAATATTATTATTTTTAAATTTATGGCTGTTTGCATCATCCCACATCAAATCTCAAGATCAGTCATGTCTTCTCTTTCCTTTGTTGATTTAAGTATTCACTAGATTACTTTAATGAAAGAACATTTTTATTTTGCATAACAATCAAACAAACGTTTGCTGCAATTTTCCCATTGAACGTCGGATCCTTCTCTGAAATGATATTTGTTGATTTCAGGATGAACTTTTATTTTACCAGAGGGATTGTCTTTACGCGGTTCCAATGCAACAAAGAGATGTCTTTCCGGTGCTAACAGTCCTTGTGTTCCTAAAATTCCAAGAAGGCACCTGAAACCACAAAAAAATTGTACAAATTAAGCCTTCTACACACAAAAAATTTAAATTCAAATTTATTAGTTAAGAATTATTTAATAGCAGATATTCAAAATTTGTTATTCATAAAAATATAATCACATAAATGGCCAGAAGTTAAGACTCTACATAATTATATTCACAGGTTATTTTACTAAATTTTATAAAGCTTCTCCTTATAAAAATTCGCTCATTCAAGAAAAATTAATACTGATATTTGAGTTTAAAAAAATTAGTTTTTATGACTATACTTTACTTTCTAAAACATATTTTATTTTACATACTGTATGTAATTTCAAACTTGTACATTAATTGAGTGCATAAGACTATATTTTACAAGTTCTTTGCCATCATAAATGTGTATTTTATTGAAATTCTTTTTAACTCAAATTGTTGCTAAACAAGTGTCCTTTATCACCATTAAACTCAAGCTTTATTTTTAAAAACATTACAGAGCCCAGATGATCAGAGCAGAAATCACCCACTTGACAAATATTATCATTCTTCTGGGACAAAGGCAGCCTGCATTCGTAAAATACATATCTAAATTTATTTTTATATACCCAAAATAATGTTAATCAAAAAATATTCAATCAATGTGATCTTGATTTTTGAGCAATGTGTGAAAAGAAACAAAAGAGCTAATTGGCGTTATCAATCTCAAAAATAATCCAACGGTTTCGATGTACAAATCTAGGCTTACGTTATCCGACGTTGAATCGAGTTCTTTGCTCAAAGTTAATTTCTGCAACTTTTGTGTGGTGGATTTCAGTGTATGAGGAGCTCCTTCCATCGAGGGCGACGACGCGACATGCGGCAGGCAAGAAAATTTTTCCGACCGCTTCACAGCTTTGAAACGTCAGAAATAGCATTGCGCCTAGTGAGTTCCTTCCGGGTTGAAGTTATTACGGCCCAGCTCGAGCGGTGCCATTCAGGTAGATGCCGGTGAAGCTAGTGATTGGTCAACTCTTGTCATAGGCGTTTCTCGCCGGTGAGACGGGCCTTTAGGATTCAATCAGTTCATTATACGGCGGGTATCATTGGAAGAATATGTGGAAGTAGCGACTCATAGGGTGTTTAGAAACAAGAAGCCAATCGTGAGCTATCAGATGTCTGAATATTTTCATGACGGATGATTTCTTACTACGTATGGAAACATTTTCAAAATGATACAAATGTTGTTAAAGGCCCTGGACAAGGAGTCGTAAATGAATGACAACTGCTCCATGAGAGATCGCTATCTTTAATAACCGCCGTAGTGGCGTCTACTGCAGTAAAGTTCAGAGCTTGCAGCAGCCACTGGAACTGTTGTATCGACAAACGGTATACAGGCTCGATGAAAAAGCTAGAACAAAATAGAGATCAACTGGTTTGGTGCAAAGAACACTAGAACGCCATTGGTCCATATTCTCTTTATTGATGAGTCGATTTAGTTTTGCAGGATTAAACGTGTGATAAACGATTACAGGGGCGAGTCAAAGTTTAATTTTATAAATATTATCGATGTGCTTAACGATTTTGACTTGTTTACACCTGGTGAGGTCAAACGGCAAATTGTTCCTCGAACATTTATTGAACGCGACCGTTTCGATAGTAGAAGTTGATGGTATTTGAAGGGAATGTTGATCGATGGGCGGACTCCTGAGTATCGACGGCGGATAAATTTCGATCTCCCAGGATATCGGTATAAGATTAACTGACACCAAGTAAGACTTTTCAGAGGTGCATATGGATCTCACGAAATTTATTTTTGGAGGTGATAATGCTCGTCCGCATCGAACAAACACTCGTTGACAATTCTTGAAAGGAAGACATTCAGCGAATATAGTAGCCAGCAAAATCTGTTGATCTCAATGATATATTAAATGTTTTAAAAAATGGCTTTGCAGGAAGAGTGGAGCTTAATTTCGCAAATTGTGGCTAAAAACATTGTGAGAGCTTGAAAACACGTTGTGATATGTAGCCTTAAAGTCCAGGAGATCACATTCCATGTAAGTACATGGAAGCCATTTTGTTTCTGAGTTATTTCCTTTTTATTTTTCCACAAACTCTATCACATTGATTACAATTTTACTATTTCATGCTATAATTATCATATGTAGTATTATTAAATTATATTATGTGACACTTAATGTTATGTATCATGGAAAATTCTAAACAAGCTTCAGGTTCACAGTTTGAGAAATTTGCTTGAATTTAGCATGAATAATTTGGACAAGCATTAATATATAATTTTTAGGCAAAGGAAACTTTTCTCTATCAAATTTTTTTCTTAAAGAATAGGGTTCCATTTCATTCCTCATAGAAATGGTTTAAGATTATTCTCAGACAAAACAAATTTACATTCATAAAATACAGAAATTTTTTTGGTTTAAATTTTATCTTAAAATATTAGAGGTTATATTTCATTTTAATAGAAAATGGCTTAAAACAGGGTCAATTGGATGAAAAGCCTTTATATATTTCCTTATGAGGCCTTTCACCTGTTTTAAGTTTATAAGATATATACATAGATATATATACATGAGGGAGATAATAGAATACATCACTACTATGATATATATACCATATCAATATATTAAAATAGAGCATCAAACATGAATTTGGTACTAATCTTTATAAAAGTACACGGAAAATAAATAAAAACAGCAACTTGATTTGAGATGTGAGTGACTAGATAAACAATTTGAATGTAGGAAGCCCCTCTTGATCTTGGAAGCTCCTAGGCTGAGCCTAAGATTGTAGCCTATAAGAAAATCCGACTGGCTTAAGCTTGTTCTCAGGCAAAACAATTGGTGTTCGTAAAATATTGGAATACTCAAGGCTTATAACAGATTTTTTCGATTAAATTTTGCCCAAAAGACTAAGGTTCTGTTTCATTTGTATCAGCCGTGAATGATAGTTAATAAAATTATCTTTTAAGTGAATATAAGTTATAACTTTAATTTACCATAATAAGAAAAGGTCTTAAAATCCAATTGCAATACTTTGGTTTTTAGCATTTGCTATTATTGATCTTGAGTTACTTGGCGATGATGCTAAGCCGGGCAGACTTTGACTTCCGTGAGGGCAGATCTCACATCCCCACACCCAGTTCCTGGGTCCGACCCCGAACTGGCATGTACATTGTACAGGTCTCGGAATTCGCTTTCTCTTTGTTGAAAACCTGCAACAAAAGATGAGGAGTTAATTTTCCCTAATGACTCGAGATTCGAAAATGAATCAGTTTCTCATAATTTCATTCTTTTAATGCATTAATTACAAAATTTCTGTCAAAATACCACCATCAGGGATTAAGATGCTTCGGATCTGGGTAAATTTCTGGATCCTGGCTGTGCTCACTAAACAAAAAACTAACATGACCAATCATTTCCTTTAAGTTTCATGCGACACCATTGGTTTTTTCAAGCCCTCATAGTCTCAAAAGTAATCACATCAATTCT
>BPLR01011188.1:0-23185 GCA_021605095.1 Caerostris extrusa
GTTACGTATTACAAGTGGATAGTTATGTACACTGGTGTAAAAACTAAGCAACAGGTGGGTTTTTTGCCATAACTCCACGAGAAATCATCTGAGTGACATGGACATTCAGAAATGAGGGAGAAAGCATTATGTACGTAAAGGATGACGAAAGCATCGGCCCTTAAAAAGGAATACAATGCATACGGTATGGAATCAAACAAAAACAAGCTTTATTGAACGCATAGTATCGTGATTCATGATTGTCTATCCAAGAGGAAGAACAACAAGCAGATGTTCCTTAATATGGGATGTGCCTTCCCCTCACTGCAGTGGTTGCTTCTGCACCGTCTCCGCATACTCAGAACCAGCTGGTGCCACATTGTCAGTGTCCATTCTTTCAGTGCCCATTCCTCAATCAGCATCTGTTTGAGTTGTTCGGTGTTCTCCGGAGGATGCAAGCGTGCTGCAATGCGTTCCCAAAGCATCTCACACATGTTCGATGGGATTTAAAATAAGGGGAGTACGCTGGCCAATCAATTGAGTGATATCTTCCCAGTAGCTCCTCAACAGCAAGAGTCCGATGTGGCCGCAAATATCATCCATAAATGAAGTCTGTGCCAATGGCACCTCGGAACAGATGCACATGGGGAAGGAGTACCACAATAGCGATCCCTGGTTACAGACCTTAAGAAATGAAAAAACGTGGAGTTCAGTTCGCCCGTTCAGCAAAATGCCTCCCCAGACAAGAACTCCAGTTGTCTTTTCCTTGAGGTTACTGGGATAAAACCGGGACCCGACCCTCTCCAAATCAAAATCGAGAATCGCTTCTGGTACAGAACCGACTCTCATCCGTAAAGAGGACACGACGACTCATTGGTCAGTTGTCCAGTTTTTGTGCTCTCTGCACCACTGTAAACGGTGGCTAACTTCCAACGGGAGACAGCGTTCAGGATGGCGGGCGAATTCCACTTTGTGAAAGCGTCTGGCCACAGGGAAACCGCGACACTTGTCACCCCGTGCTGCTGTACAGAGTTGCTGAGCAATGGTGTGTGCTGACTGCTGTAGGCTCCTTTTCACCTGCAGGACTATATATCGGTCATCCCCCTGCAGTTATCTTCTTCTCGGAGGCCACCACCAACATTTCTAACAGCTGTACCTGTGGTTTGGAACGCTTTCCAAGCGCGAAACGACACTTTTGTTGATTCCGAACTCTGCAGCTACACTGGTGACAGTACGCCCCTCCTCCAGCTTTCCGATCATTCTTCCACGTGTGAAGTCGTCCAAGTGATTTCTTCTAGCCATATTTCACGAACTGACTCACTGGCACTTGCAGCGAATATGTTGAATTGCGTCTCCGTCCTTACTTTTATTAAACTGCGCGAGCTGCGCGCGCCGACATTACGCGTTTTGCGTACGGTCACGTCGCCTCCAACGTTTCGTTCCTGATATTTGCATATGCATGACGTTTCTACTGACTTACGTGTTCATTGTACTGATCTGCAGACCCTCCTTTTCTGCAATTTCATGGCTATCTGCTAAATTTTTACATTTTTTTGCTTAAGTTTTGCACACCAGTGTAGATGGAAATATCAAGAACAAAATTCATTCAAATTTAATTTTCTTTTATTTGAGTACTATGCTTTAACGAAGAGAGATAATGAAATTAATATCCATTATAAATTAATTAATATTACTTTTATTTAACGCTTATTTGTTTTTAACCATTTTATGTTTAGGAGAAGCATAATAATAACGAAAATACAAAACAAGTAAAATTTGTAAAAAAAAAAAAAAAAAATACTAAATTTAAATGTAAGGATACAGATATTGAATAGAACTCAATCAACTAGTGGCTCAATGGAAAACTTACACAGTTAGAGTGAATCTGTTGACGGCCATTGCTGCAGGCATTTCTTTTCAGAAATGGACAGACCCCATGTTGATTGTGACAATGCGTCTCGCATCTATAGTCAGGCTACCTGATATGGTATTTCAGGATTTTTCCCATTCAGCATGCAAATGCAAAACAGTTACCTTAGATAGCACGTTCCCTCATTAGTTATGGGAGGATAGCTGCAAAAGAATACGAACATAAACTTGTATGAAACTTGTACTTGAATACAAACTTATTATCGAAAACTATTTCAAGATATTAGAAGTGCGCATAAACAACAAAATAAGTGATAAAGTGATTGAGTAATACAATATATATATTATCGTTATAGAATATATTACCTTACAGAATTATCTTCGATGCCTTAAGGCAACTGCTGCACCGACGTTACTCACTTAGCACTACCCAGGAGGTGCGTGAAGCTTGAAGATAAGCTACGGACTCGAGTAACAATACCCCTTCAAAGCTCTACGATCCTTTTAGGACCGAGACCGACGGTTTAAAGTGGATTCTGAACCACTACAAACATTCATGGCACCGCCGGGACTCGAACCCGAAACCTGTGGTGCCGAGAGCCAGAGCGATAGCCATTCGGGCCCCACATAAAAATTAGTAAGAATAAGAACATATGAAAATAAGTTTGTGGTATAAGAATAAGGGAATACGTAGAAATAATACCTAAAATGTAGACTACCTGCATTTGTAATCTATTCAATTTTTTTTTAGTGCTTTGTCATGAACAATAATTCTTGTTTCAGTAACTTTACCTCTCTTCGCAGGCCTGCGGCAGTGATTGCTTTGGCAACTACCGTGACAGCATGCGTCATTCTGATTGTTCTCATCGCAGAAGAGATAGCCGACGCAGAGACAGTGAGCCACCCCGCTCCGTCTGTCAAATCTTTTTTCCTCTCCTACGGAACGATACTCTTCGCTTTTGGGGGTGCGGCTTCGTTTCCAACATTCCAGAACGACATGAAGGACAGAACTCAATTCCCGAAAGCCGCCACCTTTGGATTTTTGAGTGAGATTACCAATTTTTGAAACTATCAAAAATTATGGTTACATCACATTTTAAATTATAGTTTCAATAACACAATTAGAATCACATCTATTCTAAAAATAAGGCTTTGAAAATGGATCTTGGAAGACGATTCACTGAAAAACTTGAATGCTAATCAGAGTTACTTTTGCTTTCCCAGCCAACTCCTATCAAATGGGAATTAAAAAAAAAGGAACCTTGTAGAGGATCTGTTGGACAAACAGGTTGTAACTGTATGTGGCTGAGTAGAGATACTTAGCAAAAACAGCTTTGAGAACTCGCAGTTTTTATGCACACGCATAAACACCACACACATACAATATTCAACACATTTAAAGCCTGAAAATTATAGATTAGTCGAAGGACTCCACTTCTAAGCCGAAAACCGGACACTGGATACGCGCAGCGTGCGCGAAGTAAACTTTCTCCGAATGATAGTCTGTAGTCCAATTAATGCTCCGGGATGCGTTAAATATATTTCCTCTTGGGATGAGAGATTATAAACTAAACGTTTCTCAGCAAAAAAGAGCATGGTTGGCTCATACTTCCTCTCGTATGAGAGTCTTGAGGGCTACTGACCATTTTTTTGGGATCCCTCTCGCCAGTGTGTAGCAGAAAGCACAACCTTTAAATACCAAAATTATAAAGCTGAACTAAATTTTCATATTCTCAATACAGCTGTATTTAATGTGAAAACTGCTTTTGTATAACTTCCTTTTTTATTTAACATTTATTTAACTTATTCTTGCTTAATTGACTTTTTACTTGCTTATGAACTATATTTGTCATATATTAGTAGATATATAAATACTTTTGGTTTTCCACACTAGAGAAACTACATATAATTGACCGAGAGTGGGGCATTTTTTTTTTTAATGGAAAACAACAATACTTTAAGGTTTGTCCTTGTGCCTTATTTGCAGTGATGCTAAATGTTAATCTTACTAAACATTTTCAGTCCTTTGAATTGAAACGGTAATTCAGTAGATATGAGAGAAATCTCTTTTTTTCTTTATCTTTTCCTGACATTATTTTCGCTTCAATTATATTGTTTGATAACTATTTGACAGTCATTCTTTTCGTCTAGATAAACCTTGGTGATTCTAAAATTAACGATATAATTGGTGATCCGATTTTTAATGTTAAACAATGTAAAGACATTGCTGACACTTGCATCATATTCAAATATTCTGTGGGAAAATTAACACTTTCATTTATATCGACCAGGTCCTGATGGCCAAATGGCTAGCGCTCTGGCATTTGGTACCACAGGTATCGGGTTAACATCCCGGCTTTGCCCATGGGTATTTGTAGTGGTTCGAATCCACTTTTAAACCGTAGGTCCCGGTCCTATTAGGGATCGTAGAGCGTTGCAAGGGCATTGTTACTCAGCGTCCGTGGCTTACCATCAAGTTACACGCACCCCCCTGGGTAATGCAAAGTGAGTAACGTCTGTGGAGCGTTGAAGCTTAAGACATCCAAGACGTCCATGTCTGTTTTGCCAGCTGCATTAGAAAGAAAAATTTATATCAACCATTAAATATATATATATATATATATATGTATATTATTTCCTCGTCAGGAATCTTGTTTTGAAAATTTTAAATTAATATCGTCAAATACTTAATTTCTTACTGCTCAAATGGCTTTTTCAAATAATCAATTTGAATTTGTGTAACTTTTTTACAATATTTGGATAAGCTTTATCTATTAATTCTTCTGGAATGTTGACGATATTACATAAATTATTCGTACATTCAATTTATACATTCATTATTCGTGCATTCAATTTGTGCATTTATTATTCGTACATCCAATGCCAGTTACATAATTAATTGAATGAATGCCCTCATCAATTTATAAGAGTTTTACTGAAAAATGCCTCATTTCTTCATCATTGGAAAGTTGAACTCTCATATTTGTTCTTGATTGCACTCGCTTCAGAGAAATTCTAAGCATTTGATTACTATTTATATATCTACGCATTTGATGTTAAAATATTTCATCTTTCGAATGTTATCTTCTGTTTTAACTGGTTATCTGATTTGGATTGATCTTTTCATATAACTAAAATAAATTGTGTGAAGAGGAAATCCTCGTTCATGCCGTTCAATTGTATTTATCCATCATTTAACTGTTCCAAAAATAGGATACTTTTCGATGACATAAATGAACCTCATTTGTTTCTGCCTAAAAGATTTTTGCAATTATATCATAATGGTCCATGGGAGCTTGTACATTTTTTCATCTCTGTCCATGATGAATTACATGTCAATGTTATCAATAAATCAGAGACCATAAAATAACGAATTGTTGACTAATTAATTTGCGAACATATCAGCTAAAAACTGTTGAATTAAAAGACAAGAATTGGTAATTGGTGTACATCTTTGTGGAAAACAACAACTCTACATTATTTATTGTTTTGATGTATTTGAGACACATCATTTCCAAATATCTGAGTTCTTTCAACTTTTAACATATCACATTTTAGTTTTTCTCTCAGATGAACAAAATCCATTTTAATACAATATTTAATTTTTGAAACAAACTAATGACAAACAAAAACCTTATATTTATATAGTTATCTCAGATAGAATTTATTGCTATTCATTGTTTGTAATAAGGTGTCGCGTAAAAATTTAAATCTTTATTAGACATAATTAATAGAATAAAATTCTTGAGAATTCCTGAAATTCTCCGATAAAAAATCTAAATTCCAGACGCAATCATAGTTCCTCACTATTATACAGGGTGATGAACCAAAACAATGTCGCATAAACTGCATATGGCGAAAAACCTTTGTTGGGAAAAAATCATAAAAGTTGAATAAATGTTACCTAAGGAACCATACCTCTACCATATATTGTTTTCGAGTGCGAAAGAATAAAACAAGACATCACATTCAGTGTACGATAAATAAGCTTTATTGGATTAACATCATGCGAAATTACAAAAATGGATGAAAAACAAATAGATTTTTTAAGAAAATAAAAATAAAAAATCCCTCTTTAGGCTTCCAGGAAAACCTTGTAAAGAGAGAAATATGTTAGATGCGTGTCTGTTATGTGAATGAAGATCGGTTATCGTGCCCACGTTGTTTGACATTACAACCAATTTTTGCAAAGTGATATCCCATTCGTGAATATTGCGATATATTCTATGATCAGATAGTGTAGTGGCAGTGTATTATAAACCATGAAAGAATCATATTTTCAAACCATACCTCACGCTTTCCAACATACCATCTTCCCGATGTCATCAGCAGGGTGGATGACAATGGTTCGGTTGTATGCTAACATAGTCACTGTGTAGATATCTGTTCAAAAGAAATCAGATCCTTTGGAATTTTTCCTATGAGGACATCATAAGAAATTGTTACATTAATAAGCAATTGTAGAAGGAGACTTAGTTATTCCCTGTAAGCCGCTTTTACGTTTTTGGACACAAGGTTGTTGGACTGTCTACAATCCTCGTCAATTCAAGTTAATTCGATCGTTTTCGGCTGAGTTTGATGTTTAAAAACAATATTTCGACGTTGAGTGCTTTGATTTAAGTATAAAAATAATGGTATCTGTATGTACACCTTTAATACATAAACTTTTTCAGTGGCGCAACAGCCCCATGTGCGCCAAGTCTGCATGCTTACTGGCATAGTTCGAGACAGGAGATGTTTTCTTTTTACGGGATAGAGTTGTCAGCCTTATGCCCAAAGCTTTACAGTCATATTAGACAGGAACCTTCGGTTTAAAATGGATTCCGAACCTCTACAAATATTCATGCACAGCCGTTACTCGAATCCGTAACTTGTGGCACCGAGCCCCAGTCGCTTCTATCAATAAACTAAATACCACTAATAACTATAACACTGAATACAACTATTGCGTATATTTTAATAATAATTTTTATATCTAAATAGAGCTAGTTTTCCTTTTCTTTCCCCCTCCCAAATTATTTATTGTGTCATCAGATTTAGAACTGAAACGATGAAACTACTTATTATTATAATTTTTATAATTAGTATTGGATGGCAGGTACTTGACTAAACTTTTTGTACTTCTTAACTCAGAAATATTTAAAATTTATCTTTTCCGCAAAACTCAAGACTCCAAAAAGATTCTAAACCAAAGAAAGATTCAGTTTCTGTAAAAAGAAAAGTTGTTTATTTTATCAATCGTGCACAAAGATCCTTAATTTCTTTTTTTTTTTTTTTTTTCATATATCATACACTCGAATAATATATACAGTCCAGTCACATTAATGTGACCACCACCTACTTTCAACGTCAACGTGAAATAACCAATCACAAAAAAGGCAGGTGGCAGCACATTTCAGTGAGGGTATAATGAATTCCACTTAATACCACTTAAATACCACATTCCACACTCCACTTAAAGGCAGAATATACAAGAGTGTATATTATGGCTTTTGACAGGTGTCACATTAATGTGACTGGACTGTGTAAATGACAGAATTTTTTGTTGCCAGATGAAACTCTAAAAACTTAAGAATGTGTTCTTTTTCTCAAAATACAGATAATATTACTGTAGATAAATGAAATATATATGATGTTATTTTCGGGCAATAATTTTATCAATAAAAATGGAAATTGTTCAATTAATCAGGCTTATTTTATCCAAAAGCCAACTTATTTGCAAACTTATTTATTATATATATTTTATTTGAAATGACAACTTATTTGCAGCACTCCTAGTTTTGTATCTTCCTGTGGCTGTCCTCGGTTACCTGGTCTACGGAAATAATTTGGTCCCAATGTACTGGATGCCTTGCCATATTCCATTCCTAAATCAGTGATCTCTGTTATGCTGGCGCTGCACATGTTTTTTGCTTTCTTACTAGTCATCAATGCTCCAGTGCAAGATCTTGAGGAATTTTTCAAAGTACCCAAAAGTAAGATTGATTTCAATTCCATTCATAATAAAAGGAATGTTTTTATTAATTTACTAACTTTCAGACAATTTAGAACGTAATACTTAGTATTTATATTAAATTAAAAAGTATTTTTATGCAAGTAGATAATGATATTGTTATCCAAAATGATAATGTAATACAAAAAGATAATAGATAAGTGAAATAAACAAATAAATTTTTAAAAATATATTGTCAAAAAAACTTGAAAATTACAATAATTCTCTTTATTCAGAAAAAAACTTAACTTTTAGGAAAAGTTTAATGTTCTCCAAAGCTTGCTTTTAAACTAGAATAGAATTTTATTTCAGTGAATTCATTTTGTAGGTAGTTTTATTTCTTAATACAGAAACATCAGAAAAGATTCCTAAGCAAAAAATCAACATGTTAGTACAATTAATTACACCTAGGACAGGAGAAAAAAATTATTTATTTAAAGTTGGTTTATTTTTAGACACAATTGATATATAAGTTTTACCAATTAAGATTATACAAGATTACTTTCAAAATCGCATCATTTGCTTAATTACTAATAAAATTAAAAAGAATTTGAAAATAATGAACATTTTATCCAGTTTGAAAGTAATTAATTTTTAACAACGAGTGGGGTTAATTCCTCACTTTTTATATCTGTTAGTTTAGTGTTCGCTATTAAACAAACATCTCGTGGATGGCGTGTGCTATTAACATAAGCATTGAAGGCAGATTTTAAAATCTAACGTTTACATTACAAAATTGTTCTACCTACTTTTACAGTATTTATACTTTTCTATGTCCTGTCAAGTTTTTATTGACAAATAATCTGTAAAATCTATTTTCTTTAAAAAACAAGTAATATAAAAAAATATTTTAAAGTCAGTTCCTACTTTTTTTTCACTATATTGCAAAAAGTCCTTTATAAATAATTTTTCATTCATTTTTTAAGTTTATCTGGCGTCATCTATTGGTAGATATATGCACCTTAAATCTAAAAAAAATTAAAATTAATTAATTAAATTTAATTACTGAATTAATATTTGAAAAACTGTATTAACACATCAAGTGTCATCCACCACAAGTTAAAAAAAAATGTATTTGAAGTTGAGTGGATGAATAAAAAAGTATTTTATGAACGATTGAAAATTTGAACAAGATATATATATAGGGAAAGTGTGAGCTAATAGAAGGAAAGGGAAAAAATAGCTATTATAAATAACAGCTAGGTCCAGTTGTAATAAAATTTTAGCTTCCAGAATTGGTGTTTCTCATTAATACACCTAAACCGCATAATAGTAATAAAATAGAGCTTGTTTGCTAGTTTGAAGTCAACATGCTCATCACGTGATATGTACATACTTCAGCAAACAACGATAATTGTCCATTGATTTCTATGGGAAGATCGTTTATTTTACTTATATTGCACTAAAGAAGGGTTAAATAGAACTCTGTGTATGCCTCTTTCGAGATATTTGTGAAAAAGAGGACTTTTAAACTTTCACAGAGACCTAGGAATTGATTTGTATTAGATGAATATAGAAATGTTTTATACATAATGTTATTCATGTCTGATTTAAATCGTAGCCTCCCCCATAATATAACATGTTAGATAGGTAATTATTTTGATCAATAATTCTTCTGATCAGAAGTCATTTTTAACCAATTTGAATTAGTTTTAGTGATGTATTTCAAGGTTTTTGTAACTTAACATATGCAATAGTAGCTTAAATATATTTTGACAATCTATACTATTGACAACAAGATAGAAAATTATTATCAAATAAAAATTTTCAATGTACGATTCAACGATTATTATACTAATTTCTATAAATTATGAAGGATATTTTGCAATTTTTTAATTTTTTGATGCAGAATTTATCTACGTGTCATTGAGAGTTTTTATTTAAAAATATATATATGTTGTTGTTGCTTATCCCCTTGTTTTAGAATCCTAAACCAAATCCAGTAGATCATGCTGCATCAATAGATCGTAAACGGTCCTCCCCTCATTCAACAGTTGCCTCACAGAGGCACCAATGCAATCGATGAGATGAGAGGGAGACGCGATGGCCGAACACTGACAAAGGGTATATGTCTTCTCGTCTCCATTGAAGGTCAAACTCTTAGTGTGGCAAGTCCTTAGTCTAGCTAAAGCCGTTTGAGCAGATCTAGGACAGGAGCACTGCAAGGACATACCAGGATATTTAGCGGCGTACCATGCATGAATTGGAGGCGACCTCCAAGCGGTATTCCCTCTGGCTAAAGTCATGGAATGAACCTCTGAAGATTGGAAGAAGAAGCTTTGGGAAGTTCGTAACCTTCCCTAGCGAGCAGATCAATTTTTCATTTCCATAGATGACCACATGGGAGGAATCCACTGCAAGCACACCGATCCGATCTGGTCCAAAACAGCTAGTTTAGAAACGATATATATATATATATATATATATTAACATAGATCATACATAACACAGATTAAACATAACTATCTTTCTGGGAAAATTTTCCTGGAAAAAAGTCAAACAGCTATGAAGCACCAGTTTAACGAAAATGACAGAAGATATTGTAGATATTGATCTTTCGAATAGGAGAACATTTTCAATTTTATTATTACTGTATGTCCTGAATCCGATTATATAATCGCTAAAAACGGAATACAATTTTAATATAAGATAATGTTAACTTTTGATTATGATGATGATTATAATTGATAACAAGCGATATTTTTTTTTAGGTTTCGGTTGGAAAGTCCTTCGTAAATAGATCTTTCTATAATACTTGGCGCCATCTATTTGTAGCTAGTCTGTTGCAGGTTCGGCTAAAAAATTTTAAATTTAATTGGAAATGGATCTTTGAAAAACATCCGTTATAATTTCCATGTTTGTTTTACAAGTTCCAAACTATGTGGGAACAAGAATGACATGGCCAAATAGGTTTGTTTTGTGCGATTGGAACAAATTATAGAGAGAGTGAAAGCTAATAAATAATATGAAAGTCACATGGAAAATTAAGTTTTGTTAATTTATTTGAAATAACATCCGTTAAAGTTGTAATTTTCTATGTTTCTAAACAATGAATTTTTGTGGTTACAAGTATTTCAGAACTTGTTTTTGTTTCAGTAAAATGTGGAATTCAAGCATCCCATGGCCAGCACAGGATCCTATAAGATTTTGTGCATTTGCAATGGGAACAACATTTCGGTAGATAAACGTCAATCTAAGTATCATCTTAAGTATTTGAAATTGCATCCGTTAAAATTAATAATTTTTCATTTCTAAAGAATGGAATTTTTTGAAATATTTTTCGATATTATAGCATTTTAAAATATTTCGGTGAAAAAGGCATTCATGCATCTGAACTTCAGCACAGGATCCTACAAAGTTATTGAACAATTTGCAATGAGAACAACATTTCAGTGGATCAACGTCAATCTATGTTGTCATCTTAATTTATTTCAAATTGCACCCGTTAAAATCGTAATTTTCATTTCTAAAGAATGGAATTTTGAAATATCTTCGATATTATAGCAATTTTAAAATATTTCGGTGAAAAGGCATTCATGCATCTGAACTTCAGCATAGGATCCTATAAAGTTATTGAACAATTTGCAATGAGAACAACATTTCAGTGGTTCGACGTTAATCTATGTTATCATCTTAAATTATTTCAAATTGCACCGTTAAAATTGTAATTTTTTATTTCTAAAAATGAATTTTGAAATATCTTCGATATTATAGCGTTTTAGAACATTTGTTTCAGTAAAAGCATTCATGCATCTGAACTATAAGCAAAGATCCTATAAGCTTATTGAGGGGCCTGATGGCCAAAGTGACTAGCGCGCTCTGGTGCTCTGTGCCACAGGTTTTGGGTTCGAGTCCCTGCGGTGCCATGGTTATTTGTAGTGATTCCGAATCCACTTTAAGACGTAGGCCAGGTCTGATATGATTGTAGAGCGTAGTGGGGTGTAGTATTACTCTCTTCCGTAGCAAAGCTTCAAGCTGCATGTGCTGAGTGGTAGTGCTAATGAGTAACAGCGTTCGTCAGTGCAGCCCACTTTGGGCTACTCACACGCACATGATCCAATACGTCACAATTCTCAAAGCAATTAAAAAAAGCTTATTAAACAATTTGCAATGGGAACAACATTTTGGTGGATCAACTTCAACCTATGGTGTCATCTTAATTTAGACCGCACTTATAGACTGACTCTGGTTTCTCTTCTAGAATTCAGCAACATGACTTTCCTGCTTACTTATTTATTATTTATTGTGATAAAAACGGATTCTTGATCATGTTTGCACTATTACAAATTGAACATCTCCATATCCCAAAGAAAGATCTCCTAAATTAACCCGCCGGCCATGCCATGAAGTATAATTATAAAATGGTTGGAAATTTGTTGACGACTTCTGACGTACTTAAGTATAAGGACTATAATAAAAAAACAAAGATGTGTAATCCCTTTATTAAATCCACTCTAAACCGTAGGTGCCGGTCTAACATGATTGTAAAAGCATTGGTATTGCTTTGCTGACAACCCTACTCTGTAAAAAGAAAGAGATGCTTTCTTTACAGAGTAGGTCATGTCAAACCGGAATCTCCAGTCTGACATGACCTACCAGTCCTTCCTGTCGTGTCAGACCGGAATCTCGAAATCTGCCAATAGGCAGACGCCCTTGGCCCACCATGGGACTGTTGCGTTGAAGTAGAAGAAGGACATCCCCTGTTATGAGAAAATTAACTCTTATTCTGGCCTTTGAAAGTCAATTTTACCTTTAACAACATTTTTTTTTTCTAATGCAGCTGGCAAACACTTAGACAGCTTGGTCTTGATGCTTTAAGGCAAGCGCTGCAAAGACGTTACTCGCTTTGCATTACCCAGGAGGCGCGTGCAACTTGAAGATAAGCCACAGACGCGGAGTAACAATGCCCCCGCAATGCTCTATGATCAGATTAGACCGGGACCTACAGTTTAAAGTGAATTCCGAACCACTACAAACATCCATGGCACCGCCGGGACTCGAACTCGGGGTATCGAGCACCAGAGCGCTAGCCACTCGGCCATTCAGGCCCCTCCTTTTACATACACATAAAAACATTAAATACACATTAAATCATTTACATACACATAAAATCATTAAATACACATTAAATCATTAAATACACATAAAATCATTTACATACACATAAAATCATTAAATACACATTAAATCATTTACATACACATAAAATCATTTGCATACACATAAAAAAATCATTTACATACACATAAAACCATTAAATACACATTAAATCATTTACATGCACATAAAATCATTAAATACACATTAAATCATTTACATACACATAAAATCATTAAAAAAAACGTTATAAAACAAGAATTTTTTAATTATTCATTCTTTTAAATCTTGTTATCTTGGATCGAAATATAATTTTTTTTCTTTGTATAAAAATATAAGCAATTTTAATAAATATTACAATAATATGATTGATTATTTTTTCTGATCCTAGGAGTATTTCTCTTTACGAAAAGATATTCATGATTATAATCATAGGGTGCGGTATAGTTGGAGGCTGCATATCGACATATTCAGCTATTGTGGACATTGTAGAACCAGAATCTTTTAGACCGCCATGTTATGTTAATATAACTGCTGCAAGCATGGTTAATTAACTACTATCTTTTTTATTTTGTATCTGAATAATATTTATTTATTAAATTATATTTTATTTATAAAAGTGTGATTAATTTGTACGCAGTAGATATTCTAAAAACATATTTAAATTTAGAATATTAAACTAACGATTCAATTGCCGAAATTATTTTTGTAATCTAATATTTTTTTAAGAAATCTGTATAAAAATAAGCAGAGTGTATTTTTCAATTATATAAAAGTACAGATCGTAAGTAATGTGTAAACTTTTCCTCTATTTAATTGGGGAATTATTTATATTTTTATTTACATCTATTACATTTTTATTACACATTACGCACTATAAAAGTAAAAACTATCCGGTAATTTACATGCAAACAATACTTAATAAAAAAAGAATGTATTAGCTGATTACAAAAATTAGATTAAATAAAAGTGTATAATTCAATTTTACTTTTTTTTTTACAATATTATCGAACATTAAAGAATATACTTTCATTTCAGACATTTTTATATTCAACTAGAAACCAACAATTATAACAAAAGAATTAATTACGCTAAATAATAAAAGACTTTTCATATACTCGTAAAACCCAAACCATAATTAAATTAAAATGACCAAAGAAAATATTTTCAAACGTATTTTTAATTAATTTCATAAAAAATAAGTTTTATGCAACATTTTAAACCCCAGATATATTATTTTTCTTTAGTATAGTATTTATTTTAAATAATGCTTATTTAAAAAGCCAAATACGATTTTACACACATATTTTGGTGTTAATAAATTTTATTTCATTTTTTGTAAGAAAATATTTTAAATGTGAGGGGCAGGTTGACCAACCACATTGTAACTGGGTTGGTTGAGTCAAGATACTTGAGGCAAAAGTAGGAGAGCTCACAACTTTATTTACACATGCAATTAGAGACATTTAATATTTAACACATTTAAAGACAGATAACTATGGATTCGTGGAAGGACTCCGCTTCTAAACTGAAAACCCGATACCAGATCTGTGCAGGATACACGAAATATATTTCCTCTTCGGGTGGGAGTGTGTAGGCCAATTGACCATTTCTCTTGAACGCCGCAGGGGGCGCTCTTGTCAGTGGGTAGGAGGAAGCATGATAACAAACATATCTTTTTCAAGAATATAGAGCAGGAATGTACAGAAAGCGACTTTTAGGTGTTTTTTCTGCAGACCACAATTACAGGGGTAATTGGAATAATATTCTATATATTTAAAATTCAAGTATTTATTTTACTGTCCTTGTAACTGGTAAGGAAATATTGTAAAGTTAATGATAAATTGAGCAATTTATTTATTTATTTATTGAAAAGGGTGGAAATTTGTTTTAGCACAATATTGACTTTATTTATAATGATTTATAAAGGTTTTTAAATATTTATGTTGCCTATAATGTTCTACTAAATACAATAATTTCAGAAAACAGGTTCTAATTAATTATATTAGATAATCTAAATCAAATTTACAACTTTACAGATGATTTGAAACACATATGCAGGTATTCGATCTTTAGCTACAGTTTATTTAAAGCTGTAAATTATTACTTAATAATTAATAATCATTAAAAACGCATTCGACAATTTTCACTGGATCTTGAAATGTTATAATCTTCTTAATACTAAGCATAGTCATTTGCGATTATATATATATATATAATCGCAAAAGACTATGCTATATATAAATATATATATATATATATTGATAGATAGAGAGATATTAAAAGAAATGCGTATGGTTAATTTACTTGTTACTATAAATTTCCACTAAACAATTTAATATCGAAAAATGTTTGGTATTAAATTATTACTAAAAAAAATTTAAAAATTATTTTATGTATTATTACACATACACTCCAAAAAATAAAAAATGAGGGCAAATTTCTAATTTTTAATACCATTTAATAGTATATTTCAACATTTGAAAGAGACTCATTTTATATTAAAAATATTTTAATAAACAATATTCAAATATATATAACAAAAATTTTAATTTTTTTGTGATATATAATACATTATCAAATAAGAAAAGAAAATAACACACAGTTTTACATAATAAATCTCTCTGGTTTTCATTTCTGTTGCATGTATGTACACTTTTTCTTATACTTACTAAAGATATATTGAAGAAATCCCTTGCTATAATCCAAACATAAGACAGATACCATGTAAAACACACTTTGAATTATTTTCAAAATTTATAAGATTTTTAAGATAAGTGCTATTTACATTAAATAAAATTCTTTTTCAAACGTTACTATTTTAAATCAAAAAGATTTATTGGGGTAATACATAAATATTAAATACAGTATGTATACTGTTGTAGATATAGTATATAATATAATATATCTTAGTATATGATATATAGTATACTATATCTATATATACAGTATACTATTATAGATATAGTATGGCCAATATTTCAATTAAAACCCATAATGTGTTTCAGAACAAATCATTTCCTTAAAAAAATTATTTGTTCTAAGAATTTATTGGAAAAAAATTCTTTGAAAAATATTTATTGATATTGAAGTAAAAATACATTACATAATATTTAACTACATTTATAATATATAAGCTGAATAATATAAAAGAACTACGTAGACAAGCATTAAAAATTGTGATAAAAAAGATATAAACTTATTCAAACAGAACATTTAATTTAAAAAAATTTACCTCTCTCTTGAAAATGATTTAAGTTGGGGCTTTTAAATTCCTCACAAAAATTTACAATTCAAATGAATAGTATTTCATGTTTTAAAAATATAGACGTGAACTATCTTTTTCTAAGCAGTAGAGAAATCTTATCAACTTTATCATCATTTTATATTTATTGCCCTATTATGTTGTCTGTCAACAGTTGACATTTTTATTCAAAATATTGTATTCCCCAGTTATTTAAAAATGCATTAAGGATATTTAAGTTATTTACAATAACTGATAAATCTTTAAAAAAGGCCTTATTTACTTTGATAAATTAAAGTTCACATACATCTGAAACCTCTAAAATTGATTTTTTTTTACCTTAAAAAAAATATCTTGTGGGTCTGATGACCGAGTGACTAGCGCTCCGGCCCTCGGTACCACACGTTTTTGTGTTCGAGTCCCGGCGGTGGTATGGATGTTTGTACGGGATCCACTTTTAAACCGTAGGTCCGGGTCTTATATGATCGTAGGACGTTGTGGGAATAATGTTAATCGTGTCAGTAGCAATCTTCGAGCTACAAGTGCCCCCTTCGACCTACAAGTGCCTGGGTAGTGCTAAAGGATTAACAGCGGTGCAGCCCTTTGCTTATGGCATGAAGATGAACTGTCTCTGTATTACCAGCTGCATTAGAACAACAAAATCCAAACGTTTCTTATTTATGATAAGTATTCATTCATTATTCCAAATATTAAAAAAAAAATTTATTCAAATCCTAAGATCCTTTGCCTCCCAAAATTCATCTGAAGTTTGAAGAAAAAAGATTCATATTGTCGAATTTAAACCAGTGACAAAAATTAAACGAATTCTCTTTTAACCTTCAAAATGATGTAGCACGAGGCTTGATGCAATCCTCTGGCCTTGTATTACTGAGCACAACCTTCCCAACTAGCTTCGATATCTGAATCTGAATTAATGATAATTTATAACGAAGAAATAAATCAGATAAAGATTACAATACATGATACCAACCTCAAACACAATCATATACCTCCAACTGATATTT
The DNA here is from genome assembly GCA_021605095.1 of Caerostris extrusa. Classification (NCBI taxonomy): domain Eukaryota; kingdom Metazoa; phylum Arthropoda; class Arachnida; order Araneae; family Araneidae; genus Caerostris; species Caerostris extrusa. The sequence continues at coordinate 17,207 of BPLR01011188.1, forward strand.
TCGATTGCTGTATTTCATCAGGTTTAATTATTTTTTTAGTGCTTATCCTCAAAAGTTGATTAATGGATGTTAATGGAGAAGCAGTTTTCAGGAAAGAGTTTGGGGCTAATTTTCCTGCATGTACGTGTCGTATGAGAAAGGTCTTGTAAAATACCCACTAAACAGCTTGATTGTTTATAGGAGAAGCATGTTAACGCATGTTGTCGCAAACGCCTCGTTTTGAAGGCAACGAACACAACATGCCCGGTTCGTGGCTCAGTGGCAACGAGCACTGCTGGTGAGCATTAGGGCTGAGGTTCAATCCGCTGGTGGCTTTGTTGTAGACATTGTTTCTAAAAAACGAGAGTCTGACGAGAAGACGACGAGACCTAGTGACTCCTCTTGTCACAAACGCCTCGTTTTTGAAGGCAACGAACACAACATGCCCGACTCGTGGCTTAGTGGCAACGTGCGCCGCTGGTGAACATTAAGGCTGAGGTTCAATCTGCTGGTGGCTTTGTTGTAGACATTGTTTCTAAAAACGAGGAGACCTGATGATGTTTGCGATGTTAAGCATCTTGCCTTATTATTTGGACCACTTGGTAGGAGTTTTCGGTTTTCTCCCATACAATACGCAAATGAGGGATAGCCTAAAAGTCCTCCTGGACGGCACTACCTTTCTTCTTCAGCAACACGGAGCCAAGTAAGACTTCTACATACAGGTAGAAGTCTGACTTGTCTGACTATCACAAGTCTGGCTCAAGTCACAAAGTCTGACTATCACAATAGAATCTGCTCCCATCCCTTTTCCTCCATCTATGAGTAGATTACTTATGAGATGTCTGTCCCGCACTGCAGGTCACTGAGGATAAGATACAATAACAACCGTATACAACAAATGAATTTGAACCTGATTCTTCTTGCTCGCTAAAACACTTATACCTAGAGGTACCTTACCTTATACCTGATACCTAAACCTTTTGTTTTAAAATTTAATGCGTCTTTTAACTAGGCTTTATATTTTTTATACTAATTTTAAGACTACACGAAATTGTTTGCCTTACTGTGTACATATATGGTCCTGGTGCCATAAAATAACTCTTATCAACTTATTAGAAATTATTTTTAATTTTAACTAAGCAACTGAAAATAACCATTAATTGTAACGCAGCATAAATAGCTTATCACAATTCGAAGTGAAATTACTGTCAACACAATTTCCTGTCGCAGGGAAAAGGGAAATGACACATTTCTGCTTGAATATGAAGAAGTGAAAATTAGACGACATGATTGATAATACTGCACAGCCACTGATAACAGCGGCTCTTCTATTGTTCGAACTGTATCCCACTTATCAGACAACTCTTTAGAGGAAGACAACAAAAGTTATTTAAGAAGCTAGAAATCTCGGTCAAATTACATGATAGCACTTTATTGTTATAACTATTTTTTTATATCGCAATCATGAAGGCATGATTCGGTACCTCTGCGTGATGATGTCACAGCTTTGACAGCACAATACAGACGCCCATTTATTCGCACCTGCCGCAGTGTAGACATTTGTCTTCCAGGAAAACCTATATGGGCGAGGACAAGAGACCTGTTTTACAGATGGAAGATATTTTTTCACATTCAGAGGTAAGGACTCTGACAATTTTTTTATTTATTTCTTGGAAGGAAAAAATAAAAGATAGACTGGCAACACATATATTTAAGTGACCCAGTATTCCAGCTCGCAAACAATAAAGTAAAGGAATATAAAAGAAATAAAAACTTAATTCAAACAATTTTTTTTTATGTTATGTGTGGTCATTTCATAATTGTCAATAGCATAAAATTTGTAAATTTACAGAAAAATAAAACAAACAAAAAGGATTTATTTAGTAACTATAATATTCGTTTCAAAGCAAATAATCAATTTTAAGCATTATTCAAACTAATAATGAAATAATTATTAATTATAATAATTATTTCATTATTATTTTTGTTGTATTTTCAAGAGCACTGAAAATTATCCGGGGCATAGTTTATAGATGTATAATTGTATTTCCATGTACTATTAATTTTGTTATGAAATTCTCTATATATTTAAATGGATACTGAAATCAAAATATATGATTTGTCTAACGTACTATATATACTGGTTTCCTCTATTTTAATTAAATTATGATACTGTTTAATACAATTAATATAAGTAATACAATTCATTTTAAGCATATGAATCCGATTTTTATTAAATTTTAGATTTTTATTTATTATTTATTATGTGTCTTTATTTAGTATGTATTATGGACACTAACTTTAAGTGATACTATATCTCCATAAATGAAAACATATCTTGTGAGAACAAAAATATAAAACCCCAACGGCTTTTGCTTTATTTATAAGTGAAAATTAAAAATTTAAACAATATAATATTCTTAAAACTTTCTTATTTTGAGTTTGATAATTGTCGAAATTCTCACAAGAGAAACTTCATATTAAACTGATCAATTATAGCCCAATTTTCTGTTTTTTGTCTATTGTCTACTTTTTTTTACCCCCCATAACTAATTTTTATCAGGGTGAAAAAGTTTAAAGATGCTGTACAGATCGTGTAAAGTGACTGATAATTTGTTATTATTGTTGTTTTTCTAATGTCGGGCACTTTGACCTGAAATCATTAATCATTAGAATGGCAGACATGCAGCTGATTCAAAGTTACTCAAGGATCGTGAGTGGTAAGTTAAAATGCATCTTCGTATTGCTACCAATTTTGAACAAACACACTCAAAGATACCATTAGGGGTTAGTATTCTTTCTCCTTTTCATGCACAACGGGTAAACATTCCATCCAACGAACTTATCATCCCAATACCCGGATAAAACATAGAAACTCTTGTTAGGTCAAACCTTTTGTTAGGTTTCCTGTTTGGTCAAAAACCCAACAATCTATATTCTAGGTCACACCTGCCAAACATTATTAATATAATGATAGATATGTTCAGTTGATTTTTCAGCTGGCTATAACTTTTCAATTTGAAAGAAGTGGAAATTTATATAAAAATAAAAGTAGAATTTTAACATCTTTTATATTGCTTTTTTATAGCGCTTTTGTTTAGGATGATTATGACTAATGGTTTCAGATTGATATTGGGCAGATTGAGATACACTGTTAGGTCAAATATTAATTATCAACAGTTTCTTCTCATATGCAGAATATCTATTTGCTTTTTAAATATTAAGATCAACATAGAATTTATTAAACAAATAATAATAAGAATAATAATAAAATAAATAAATAAATAAAAATAGTAAATAAATTTATAAAAAAAAATTTATTAAAAATGTATTATTGTTTATTTTTGGAGATCTGAAAGTTCATTGCAAATTAACAATGGAAATAAGATAAGTGAAAAAAAGTAATAAAGGGATGAAAGATTATCAGTAACTGCACGTGATTTTATATTTTTTTTTATTGTGTCTGTGTTTTTTTTTTTTTTTTTTTTTTTTGGGGTTTTTTTTTTTTTTTTTTTTGCAATTCATTGCAAACTCTTATCATTTTTAATCGCGTGTTAAAATACGAATTTCATAGTAAACGGTTATCTGAAGCTGCATTGAAATGAAACTGTTTATAGATTATGAAAGATACATTTGACGCTAAATCAAATCATATTTAAGGCGTTTTAAAATCAAGACATCGAAACAAGAGACAAGAAAAAAAGGTTTTTTTTTTTTATCAATCACGCTATTTAATTTTGTTAAATTTACTTTTAATATGTCTTTTGAGATTTGGCGACTTTTTTGTGGCACCAATTGAACGATGCCAAATGCGGTAACTTCTTGTACTGTTTGCAATTCACTTCACTTACAATCGCAACCCTTTTCTTTTGCACACTTATGCGAAAATAATTTTTGGCACCAAATCCCAGCGATCCCTATTCTGCGATTTCGCCTTTAATTTTACTATAATATGCAATTCGTTTTAAAAATTGTTTTCTGTACATTTCAAGAATACAAATAACTTTACAATTTCACATCAGCATAAATTTTTCAATTATTCTTAATAAGTTTAGAAAAGGAAGCTATTGAAATACACAATAGATTCTTCAATACACTCATGTCCATAAATTAAGGATAATGAAGTTCATGCAAAGAAAGAGACAGAAGCAAAACAAATTTGACTTATTTGTAAAGTCTATTTATTAAACAAAGGTAAAGAGCAAAAAAGATGCTATATGTTTGGCATAATTAATAAAAATTGCGATTTTTACTCCCTGGAGCAAATTTCAAAAAAAGAACCTATTTACAAAAAACAGTATAACATGGTTAGTATGATGGTTAATATGGCGTATGTCTCCCGGACGATGCAATATAGGCCTTACAACGCCTAGGCATGCTGAGTATCAAATTATCAATCTGATCTTGGGGAATATTACACCACTCATCAAGCAATGCCCTCCGAAGTTCCGGTAGACAGGTGGGAGGGGGTAGACGGGCTGCAATTCGTCGGCCAAGCATATCCCACACATGCTCTATTGGATTCAAGTCCGGTGAGTATGCTGGCCAATCCATACGGGTGATATCCTCCAATTGAAGGCATTCGTCTACAATGTTTGCTCGGTCAGGACGGGCGTTGTCATCCATAAACAGAAATTCAGCACCCATGGCGCCCCGAAATAAACGTACATGTTGTTCCAGAATGACATCCCGATAGATGTGACCTGTCATCGTTACACTCTGAACATGCAGGTCAGTTCTGGAACCAAGAATAATTCCTCCCAAACCAGCCATCCTGCACCACCGTAACGGTGTCGTTCAATGGTGTTCTCTTGGTGGTAACGGGTACCTGGCGCTCTCCATATGAAAGTCCGGCGAGAATCAGACTGCAAACTAAACCTGAACTCGTCGGAAAACATCACACCAGACCACTGTTGCGGTGTCCACAATGCATGCTCTCTACTCCAGGTTAATCGCAGGCGACAGTGAGTTGCGGTAAGTGGAACACATCTGACAGGCCTACGAGCATATAGACCAATGTGCCCTAAGCGTCTGTACACGGTCTGCCTTGAAACTGTCGTAACGGTAGCTGAAGAGAGCTGACGAGACAGGTCTGATGCTGTGCTCCGTATGTTTCTTTTGGCAGTAACTGCTAAATACCGGTCCTCATTCGGCGTTGTAACTCGGGGGCGACCTGTGCTGTAACATCTACTCACATTACCATCATCTTGGAATCGTTGCCAAAGCCTGGAGATGGCACTCTGGGCGATTCAAGTTCCTCGGATACTTCCAGCTGGGTACATCTACATTCCAGCCGTCCGATAATTCTACCACGTAAAAAATCATCCAAATGCTTCCGTTGTGCCATAACTATGCGGTTATTGCACTGGAAGGCTTTAAAAGCGCTTGTGAACAATTTTACTTCTTTGCCACCATTCCTTCTATACCCCTCTACACTCTCGTCATTGTGACGTACTATCCGCGCCATCTAGTGGTTTCCTGTAATTTGCATATTCTTCTTCAAGATGTTTTGTGATAATTCTACAGGTGAAATTACATTGAAATTACATATTCTTCTTCAAGATGTTTGTGATAATTCTACAGGTGAAATTTTTATTTTAGAGTTCAATTTCTGTGTGATTCTGAATTATCCTTAATTTATGGATATGAGTGTATTAAAATGCACTCACTATTGCAGTACAAAATATCGGTACTTACGTATTAACGCCACCGCAGCTACAGATTTGGCGGTTTTTAAGTGGCGTCAATCTACACTTAAAATTTTTTGTGACAAATCATAAAATATATAAAACACTTCATTTAAAATCAAAACACTTTATTTAAAAACAAAGCAGTCAATCGGTTTCGGTGGAAAATGGGCCGATATGGAGTTGAACATATATTCAAAACAGTCTCCATTTTGGCGCATTGGCAGCTCTTTCTTCTGCTGCGGTAGTTTTAATAAGTAAGTACCCAAATATCATATGCTAGAACTGAAATACTGGGTGTAATATCTGTTCT
>BPLR01011189.1:0-31027 GCA_021605095.1 Caerostris extrusa
CATGTGTATTGCTAGTGCTAGAAAATAAACAAAAACAAATTGATAAAAAATGCAGGGGCTATAAATCAAACTTTTATTCATTTCTTGAATTATTTAATAAATTAAAATAATAAGCGAAAATAAGTCAAAATGCACATGTTTTGAACATATTAATCTTCAAATATTTGACGAATTTTTTTAGATTAAAAACACAAATTTACAACTAAACTTTTCCTACAAGTATTAACAGATATTAATTAAAAATAGAGATATTTGAGATCACAAAGAATCCGCTGGCTCGACATGCAAACATCGTAGAGATAAGGGGGAAACATCATTAAAAGGATTATGTTATGTAAACTGTTCAACAATAGAAGAGAGGAAGACCTAGAGAAAGGTAGATTGATAGTGTCTGAAGAGGATTTTAAACAACTGAAGAACAACTGGAAGAGATTGACATTGAAGTGAGACCCAGATGGAATGTTGTGTTGGAGACTCAAAAGCTGTACAAGGCTGTAATGCCAGTAAAGAAAAACAACAAACAATAGATATTTCCCAGGTATCGATTGCATCTGAAGTCTCACATTTTTACCTAACCTTCAAAAGTTTTGAATTTTACATGCTAAAATTTACGAATTTATAAATACCGTACAAATTTATGCATTTTGATTATTAATTTAATCATTTCTTCTGAAAACTATATACTCTATGACTAAGATGATCAAACCTAATAATTTTCTGAAAAAGTGGAAATAAATTATCTTTAAAAGTTTACACAGAAACTAAATTATACAGCAGGTACAGAAAAGAAAATATTTCATTTTCATGGATGATTAAGTTAAAAGAGTTTAAACTGATAATGGTTGAATAATCGATATACTGATAAAATCAATTTCTTTATCTGACTTGGACCCAATCAAAAATATTTATAACCAAAAAACATACTGATATAATCAGTACAAATGGAGATGAAATCGAAATTATTTATGTTTAAAACATGAGCTTGACAAAAAATGATGATTAAAAGATGCCAAAAATGTACATTTTTTAATGCACTGTATGTTTAAAAACAAAAGCCGCGCTTTTTATCGCTAAGGATTAAAAATTTAAAATTTTAACGTACAAATATTTTCCATAAAAAATAAATACACATAGATGTTCCGTGTGTCATCGTGTGATAAAACCATGCAACACATCATGCAAATTACAAGTTGTTATTTATGTATATACGCAGAAAACGGAAATAACTACTCATTAGTAGATAACACAGAAAATTGTAACCTTTTTCTTGAAGCACAGGTTTACTTCAATACATGGAGAGGCAAAAAAAAATGACCTTCATGCCAAGAAAAAACATCTCTTCGCATGGCTGCTCATTTGGGAAAACCTCGTTATTTGATAAGAACGCTTTTTCTCCCGAGTTCTTGATTCACACCGCATCCCTAATATCCGCTGTGGAGATATCACATGTTTATGACGTCCGTTAAGAGATCTTTATTATTATTTATAGAAAACATGCCGCGAATTGAGCATCCGGTTAGAGCCCCATATCTGCGCATCGAGTCGTTAAGAGGTTCTGCAGATTAGGCTTTTGAATTGCTTCCTAACCTGTTTACCTGCGATAGAAATTGAATTTTCTGTATTGATGATCCCATTAAATGTCAGGTGTCTCCGCATTGGCCACACTGATTTTACAAAGACGGAGAAAAGGATGCAAAAAACTGTAATTGGTTCATCCTACTAAAAGAAATTGGTGTAATTGTATTAAGTAATTGTTTTATTAAAAATAACATTGAACTGTTATGTAATTAGAAATTATGCTTAGTAGCCAATCTTGATTATATACATAATGTAAAAGTATCTGAACTGTTAAATATAACATGCAAAAATAAATTTATTCATTAAAAATTTATTTTGTCACCCTCAAACTTTGCAATACATCTATGACAGTGCTTGATCCAACCTCCATACATTTTTCGTAGGCCGATACAGGCATATAGCTTAAGTTCCTTCAGCGAATTTTCCTTTGTTTTTCGTTTGAAACAACCAAAATTGAGTTAACCACAATCAAGTTCAACTAAGTTATGGCCTCAATCAAAATCAAAGGCATTATTCTAAATTTATTTTAACTTTGAGGACAGAAAAAAATCACATGGTACTCGTAAACCCATGTTTCTCCAATTATTATGTGTTTCATGAGGATGAATGAGTAAGTAAGAACTCGAGAAATAATGTCTTCAGCGACCTGCTTTCGCTATTCTTTTTGGACAAAATTGAGCTCTTTCGAACCAGTCGTGCGGTGATACATTTCATGCTCAAAATATCAGCTAAAATGTTACCAACAGATTAAAAAGATACTATCACCTCTTGAGCCACCAATTCCAAGATTCATATGATGATTTTGACCACCAACTTTTTGATTTTGCCGATGTTATCGTCGGTCGTAGCAACTCAAGTTCGACCAGAAGGAGGCAAATCAACAACTTCGTGGAATTCTTTAAATTCATTATCACCGTAGGTCTTCTGCAATATTTTATAAAACCATAATTTTACAAAAACAAAAAAAGCATTAATTTACTTTTTTTCATCATAACAAATGCAACATTCATCAAAATAAAAATAATAAAAATGTCATATAATTTCATCTTTATTGTAGTACAAGTAGGTAGGTATTACATTGAAAACAAAAATGATATACTAATAATAAGACAATGGTTTTAAAATGTCACATTTGATCAAGTTGCTTTTTACAGTATACCTACGTAGTAAAAGCAACTTTTTTTCCTTTTATTCAAATAAAACCTATGGTGTTATTTGAATAAAATGAAAACGTTTATATAGTTAAAATGCTCCTTTGTTTGAAATTTGAAGTTCTTTTTTGTGACATTTTTTGCCTTATTACTTAATCTGCAATATGTTTTTTGTTCAATTGTAATATTTTAAAAATTTAAATGATAGGTGATATCCTAAATGGAAAAGCGCAGTTGCTTTAATCATTTCAATTATTATTCCTGTTAAATTTTATTCTATAATTACAGGTTTATATAGTAAGTGATTATACATTTTAGTGCATCCACAATATCCATTAATTACTTTTGCTGATGTTTATTTTAGGCAATATCTGCAGTGCGAATGAATGAATGACGATAAGCAGTAAGTTTCGGTCATTTAAAGAGAGGAAAACGTACTCTAAGCAGTGTCAGTATTTTTTCTAATAAAAATCGTTTGATTATTTTACTGTTTTACTCAAAAATAAAGTCCGCGTGCCCTCCGGATGCGAGATGTGTTTGAAATACCACTACGAGACGAATTCAAAATTCTTACTGACCAAAGTTTGAAGACTATAGGAACTTAATAGCTTTTATGGTATTTGAATAACATATGAGATATCATTATAATACATTAATAAAAGGATAAAATATGTAAATCTCCCCTCGATATATTAACTATTTTCGAGGACCTAGTGGATAGCGCAGTTAGTTTGATCGTCGCCTGGTGGAGGTTCTTGGTTCAAAAACTAGACAGATGACGATGTATTGAAAGTTTGCATGTGTATGCGAGAATGGAAACGATAAATCTGTTAAGTTTGAATGTTCGGGGAAGGCGGAGTAAATCTATTTCTTCGTTGTGCTTACTACCTGGGCAAATTCACAACGACAGCCAAGATATCTATCTTCTCCGGTGCTAACTCGGTCTCATGCTAAATTAGAAGGGGACCTGATGTACAGGAACAATCACCTGAGTATTACTTGAGCTGCAACTAAGGTGGGTGTTGATCATCTCTTCTGTATGCGTGTTACTATACACTGAAAGTTACTTATTTCGGGAAGAGCAGTGGCACACCTGTGTCGTATAAGCCAGAATTTTGGAAATAGGTTACAAACTTTTCAAATGCCACCCTTGAAGAAGTTCATTCAAAATTACGGGGACAGAACTTCAGCCGCACCATTGTCAAAAGCTACTTTAAATCTGAATGAACACATAGAGGCAGCATCTATCAACTGATGAATCTATCAACTGTTGATATCTATGGACAGTTGATGAATCCCCAGTTTAAAAGTGCCGAGATATATTCAATCGATCAAGGAAAGACTAGAAAAACTCCATGGTGCCACCAGGTGTAAAAATCTGACCCACCCATAGAGTAGTAACGCCACTCTACGTACCCAGCATATGTTTTGACCAACCCGCAACTTATTCCCTAAGAAGTGCTACCACAAAAAGGCAATAAAAAGGTATATATTAAATTATGATAGCTTATAAATTCAATTGCTAATTAAAAAAAAAAAATTATTTATGAGCTCTGTTGACTAACTTTTATCAGGTAAAAAAAAAAATTATAATCTTATTTTACACAAGTTAATAGCTCCCCATAAAATACATTCACTTGATTAAATGTAAAATACAGTAGAACCTCTGTAAGTCGAACTTCAAGGGAGACGCCAAATAATTCGAGTTATATAGAGTTTTCGACTTACGTGATTTTGTAAGGAAATATTCGACTTGTAGAAGTTTAGATTCTTTCTAACTTATTTTGAATTAGAGAGGTAAAATAAATAAAAATTCAAGTTACAGAGGTAATAAACATGTTTATTTGCAACTTAAAAGTTATATTATGTACTACAATAAAAAATCAATTAAATAATTTCAAATGATCGAGTTGTAAAGGTTGTAAAATCAAGTATTGCTAATGTTCGAAATACAGCAGTCCAATTTTTTGGGTTACGGAGGAAAATATATACCAAAATGGCTTGTGGGGATTGACTAATTATTTCAACATTTAGAGGGTTGAAATTTCGAGTCATGGAGGTTTTGGAGCTTGAAGGGAAGGTAACACAAATTTTTTCGAGTTCTGGAGGTTATCGACTTATCGAGGTTCGATTTAAAGAGGTTCTACTGTGCTATAAGGGCTTTAATTTTTTCTTTTTAATCAATGTAATATAATTTCAAATTGAGATACAACTGTAAAGTCTGTTTCAACATTTTTCAAACTCATGTTTAGAATTTCAGAAGTTTGTTTTATTCTCTTTGTTGTGTTGCGACTAATCCTCAGTGTCCTGTAGCGCGGGGCGGATACCCTATGAGTAGTCTACTCATGGAAGGAGGTTAAAGAGGGTAGCTTCTGTTGTGATGGAGCACCCGTAGGTAGAAATCTGACTTGGTTTCGAGTCGCAAAAGAAGGAGGGCAGCGAAGACATTTAGTGGGCACTTCCCCAGCATTTAAATATCGTATGGGAGAAAACTGTGGAAACTCCCACCAGCTAGTCAGACTCAGGAGGAAAGATCCTGAATATCACAAACGCTATCGAGTCCCTCTATCTTTTGAAACAGTGTCTACAACAATGCCGGTAGCGGATTAAAACTAATGGTCACTAGCGGCGTACATAACCAATGACCACGAGTCGGGCCTTTTCTCTTTAAACAATAAAGAGGTATTACTTATTGCCTTACATTAATTTATTCATTCATTCGTAATGCAGATATGAAAAAATTGCATTTTTTGTTGAAGATACGAGTCTTTTAGCTGTGAAAATCCTTATATGCGAATTTGTAAAAAAAAAATTAGTATCTCTATCACTATAGTATTTCATTAAATAATATATCCATCTTACAAGAAAAACAAAACTTGTCTTTCAGTTTTCTTTATAATTGTATTCATCCTTAATAGTTCGTAAATCCGACACATAACAGTTTTATTTGTAATAGAATAGTTGTTCTCGCAAATATAATGAATATGAAAAAATAACCACTATTTGATAATTTTAATAACCACTATATAAAAAAATATAGGAAAAATCATGAAACTCAGATTACTTTTTATATATTTATGTTATACAAATGTAATTTAACAATTAGTGCTAATCTTTCTTATGGATTTTAATTAACAGAAATTAAAGTCATTAAAAAATTACTACAAAGCATAAGTGTTTCACTTTCACTCTATCCATTTCATTTTTTCTTTCTTTAAAGACTGATTGCGAACTTGTCCCCTGAACTTATTAATAACTTCAGCGTCACATAAAACCAATTAATGCAACAAAGGTACGGGAAATAAATAATTTCAATATGGCGAAGACCCCTCGAAGACGCAAGACTTCCAACAATGTTGCGCGTGCGCCAGGTAATGACGTCACATCGTCGGGACGCGATAATTAGAGGGCAGCGGTGGGCCGCCATCAAAATTAATGAGTGGAAATTACTAAGCCTAGGGTTGGCATTTTGTCACCTCTGGGCCGCGGCGCCTTTTATCGGTGGGCGCGTAGGCCGACCTTTTTAAAGCGCGCTTCGCTCCTCCTACCCATGCTAATAGCGATCTCTTTTCTTCTTCCCCGTTACACACACCTGACGGCACTGTGTCATTAAAATGAGCAGGTGTAACGCGTGCAAGAATGTTGCGCCAAGGAATGTTTCTGACTGCCACCCTCGTAGGACACCAGCCCATATCAAATCGTTAACTACTTGACGGACGCCGTACAGCTTCTTCTTTGGAATTAATTTAGATTCTTTTTTATTATGGTTGTTTTTGGCCGGCGCAGAAAGTGCGACTGATTACAGAGAGTTATGCTAAGAAGGAATTGCATTGTTGGAATTTTAGTTTGTGTGCTTGTATGATAATTGTCTCTATTTATTAGATGCTATGATTAAAAGAACTTCAGATAAACAAGTAATATAAAAAATAATTTTTTTGAAGTCAGTTCCTACTTTTTTTTTTCACTATATTGCAGAAAGTCCTTTATAAATATTTTTTTTAAGTTCATCTGGCTCCACCTATTGGTAGATATATGCAAAGTAAATCTAAAAAAAACTAAAATTAATTAATTTAATTTAATTACTGAATTAATATTTGAAAAACTGTATCAACATCAAGTGTCATCCACTACAAGTTCAAAAAAATTTATTTGAACTTGAGTGGTTGAATAAAAAGTATTTTATGAACGATTGAAAATTTGAACAAGATATATATAGGGAGAGTGTGAGCTAATAGAAGAATTGAAAAAAAGCTGTACTTTTATGAAGATGGCCTAACGTAAAAAATATAAAATTCCTTAAAAGAATGAGATGTTTATAAACTTATTTATTTTTTAAAATTCTTATTATATAAATATTTATTTTATTTAAATTATTTAAATGATATTCTAATTTTTATTTTCTGAGATAAAACATCTTGGTTATTATTATTATTATTTTTTTTTTTGAGATAAATTTCATGTCTTCCTAGATAATATCATAAAAAAATTCAAAATGAATTTCAAGATTCGAAATGAGCATATGCTGTAGAACTAAAACTGGAAGCCTAATATTCAATACTAATATTCATTCAAACGTTTTGGTATACAAATTTTCTATTTAACTCAAGGATTTTAAAACGAAAAAAACAAATAGAAGAAAATTATACTATGGCACTTTTATTTTTGTCTAGATCTAGATTGCTAATTTTTTTTTTTTTCTTTTACTTCAGCCCTCAACCATTAACCTCAACCATTTTTTTTTATTAAATTATTGTGAAACCAAAACTTTTTTATTTTCTGAAAAAGCTTCTACAGAAAAAAAGTTTATTACGGAAACACGAAAAGTAAAAAGTTAGACAACCATGCCCTATACATTTACTAAAAAAATTTGTCTCTTACATGTCAAGAGCAAAATCCAGAATTAATGAATAATGCAGTATAAATATTTACTTAAAATAAGGAATACCATTTTTTAAATGCTAAAAAGAGCCTTCTGGTTGACCATCAACCTCAACTGACGAAGCTCACGTCCAAAAATTTAAGATTTGGTGCTTGCAAACCTTCGATTTACAATTAGAGACCTTGCTGATGATGTTGGAATTTCAAAAGGTCCATTAAATTTTGGACCTCAAACGCGTCAAATCTTGATTGGTACCAAAAACACTGAATGCGCCAACTCACACTGCATTGATTCTTCGTGACTTTTTCGCCAAAAATGAAACCCATATCGTTCCACAACCACCGTATTCACACTGTGCGAGTTTTGGCTATTCCATAAACTCAAAAGACCACTCGGGGACACCGTTTTGAGTCGATTTAAGAGATTCAACGTGAATCGGTGCGATTTGAAGGCCATCCCTGCCGATGACTTTTCAGCATGAGCATTAGCATTTTTGTATTGAGTATTGGAAAAAAAGTTGGCATAAGTGCATTGTGTCTGGAGGGGATTATTTTGAAGATTATTCATTGAATAAAGTGTTTTTGAAAAAAAAAAATAATAATTGGTCTTACTTTATGGGCACAGTAGTAACTTATATAACTATCAATGTTATTGGACATTTTAAACTAGCATAGAATTCTATCAATTCATGAATATTGAAAACACCTGGGACAGAGTAATCAGAGTTTACTACGAGAAAAAACCTTTTAATACATGTAATCTTTAAATATCATCTAAAGCCTACATTAACTCACGATTCTATAATGTCATCTGTCAGTTATGACAAACTTCAATACAAAGAAAACAAACTGTTTTCAATGCCTGTTTGTGTTTTTATGGTGCACTATTTATGAAACTCAAGCACCTGAATCACTATTTGAGACACTCTTTATATAAAATTATGTTTGTTTTGAATATTATTTTGTTTTATTCTTCTCAAAGAAAATGATTTTTCGTTTTAAATAAAAAAAATGTTTATCGGCAACATTGATCTTTGGATTTTTACCTTTAAACGTAACGGATACAAATAATACAATTTATTTTTAAGATGCAGAATTCTTAAAATACTACATTGATTTTAAGCTGGATTATAGTTTTCATGTTTATTGTTTTAACTGAATGAAAAGAAACATGAATCATTTGTATTCATAGTTTTTTGTTATTAAAAAAATCTTTTGTAATAGGAAGAATCCGTTGTGATCGGAAAAATTCTTTGTAATCAGATGAATCCTTTCTATTTATAACAATCCTTTGTGATAAGAATCTTTTGTAATCAGAAGAATCCTTTCTATTTATAACAATCCTTTGTAATAAAAATATTTTGTAATCAGAAGAATTCCTTCTTAATTATAACAATCCTTTGTAATAAAAATATTTTGTAATCAGAAGAATCCTTCTTAATTATAACAATCCTTTGTAATAAGAATCGTTTGTAAATATAAGAATCCTTTTAATCAGAAAAATTTGTTATAAAATATTTATATAATTTTCAAGACAAATAATTTTAAAAAAGAATCCGCTTTCAATTTTGTAAAATGCGCTATTAGTGAGAGGTGTTTTATGAGCAATTTAAAAAAAAATTTTGTTTAAAACTTTATTTGCTTAAAACTTCATTAATTTATTTTTTAATTAAAACTTTATTTTAAAAACAGTATTTTCAAGTAAAAAGAATAATCAATAAATCATTGAAATCGCAAAACAATTATTTAAAAAAATACAAATTTCTTAAAAATCGGTTTTTATTTCAATTATTTGAAGTCATTTTGTTACATTTTTTTTTTTTTTTTTTTGAAATTCTTTTCTTGTGAAATTCGTAATTCAATTTAACCTTTAAAAATTCACAACTTTTAAAAAATACGATTCCTTTCTAATTTTTATACGGACAATTTTGCAAACCACTCACCAAAAACAACATCATTTATACCTGTAGGAACTCAAGATCATTTCACTGGCTAGGAATCCATTAGAAAACCAATTACAAGTTCATCATATTAAAATTCATTTAACGTGCATCCTTATTTCCTTTGTTACCATTAACAGAATCTTAAATCCTGGTGAAATAATTTCTCTGCACATCAAGCCATCGGAAGATTGAAAAGTTGCTTGAGCCATGCCATCCAATTTCTAGAGGTAACAGTTTTTTAAATTGTAATTATCCATACCAATATTTCTTCAAAAGGAAATCGTTTCACGTGGCTACCTTCACACTTTGAGATATACCTTCAGGGGGAAAAAAATATTTTTTTCATACTGGAACTCTTTAAAGGAATCAATGGAAGGAAAAAAATTTAATTAGTGTACGATGTGTTTCTTTTCATTTTGACTCGAAGATAAACGGCCGTTCATTTACAACGATGAAAAATAATGAAGCAACCATAATGATGTTAGGTGATGATTCTTTGATTTTTTTTTCTTTTTTTTTTTTTTTCAATTTTAACTCGATGGAGTTCTGTTTTAAAAGTTTTATGCATCACTTCTTTCTGTGAACCATTTTTAATGGACAAGTATGCGTTTGAATGTGAAAACTTTTGATGCAGGACATTGAACGATTCAGTGTTTTCGTATCGTATCAAATGCTCATTCATTCGTTCACCGATCATTCATTCGGTCCCCAATTATGATCAAGGAAGTTTTTCATCGTTGAATTCGTCACTTTTATATTTTGAAACAGTCTAATTTTTGTTATTAATATCATGGTTATTTTTTATGGATAAAAAGGAATATGAATTAAAAAAAAAAAAAAAAAAAAAGAAATATTTTAAAATTTGGATATTTTTTTCTGTATCAAATTTCAAGCTTACAATATTTTTATTTAATCTTTCAGGTTTTCCTAACAGTTGTACCTAATACTGTTTTGAAAAACATAACTTACAAACTAGTGAACTTAAAAGGTAAGCATCTAAAAATATACAGATTAAATAATTTAAAAGAATCTGCACCTTTATATTTTATAACAATCTTAGTTTTGTTATTAATATCATGGTTATCTTTTAGATGTAAAAATGAATAAGAATTTAAAAAAAATATATATATTTTGGAAAATATTTTAAAATTGAGATTTTTTTTTTTCTGTATTAAATTTCAAGCTTACAATTTTTTTAATTAATCTTTCAGATTTTCTTAACAGTTAATACTATTTTGAAAAACATAACTTGCAAACTAGTGAACTTCAAAGGTAAGCATCTAAAAATGTACATAGTAAATAATATGAAAATATCTGCATCAATAACAAAATTGTATATTTACTTTTCACACTTCTATGATTAATATGGAAGAAGTTTAATAAAAACATCTGAATACAACCTGCACACTCAGACAACAAAGCAAGCCATTCACGGTTCATAGAGAACAGCAGCACCTGATTTTGATCTAGGTCATCAAAATATACAAATATCTTATAAACTTACACTTACTTTAAAATACTTTTAAAAAAAATGTCAGTATGTGAGTTAATAATAGTGCAATCGAATTATGAAATAAAAAAATAAAATTTATGTTAAATTTGTTAATGTGGATAAATTGCATTAGAAATATTATTAATTGATCTTTTTTACTTTTTTTTTTTTTTTTAATGTCATTGATATAGGAGCATCAAAACAAATAGAGAACAGGAATACAAATCCTTAAAAATCAGTAAATAGATCAATAAAGTATTTATTTTAATTCTTATTTTCAATTTATTCTTATTTGTATTTATTTTCAATTCTTAATTAGTAATTCTTGTATTAAAATTACTGAACTAATTAATGTAAAAAAAAATATTATAAACGTCAATATTTTTTAACTTTTGCTTAAAAATGAACCAATACTTGAAATACAGGAATCCTTATATATATATATATATATATATATACATTGATTTATAAGTGGCAGATAGTAACATTTAATTAATGAAATTCTATGTTAATGTTGTCTTGCGTTTATTGTTTCTTTCGAACCGCCCTACAGGAAACAGTGGATCAGTATTGTATAATCTTTTAATTCTTAACAAAATTCAATGTATTATCTTTTGTTAACTTATATTTAAAAATTCATATGCTCCATTTAAATATCCAGAATCACGTGCATGCATTTACAAGTCTTAAAGAATATGTTTTCGAAATTACAGCTTTTTAGGGCCTGAAATGGCTAGCGCCCTGGCGCTCGGTACCGAAGTATAAGTGGAATACGAAGTCCATTGATGTATAACAAAAAAATTAAATAAAGTACAGTTTGGAAGGAGCCTGATGACCGAGTAACTAGCGCTCGATAACACAGGTTTCAGGTTCGAGTCCCGGTGGAGCCATGGATGTTTGTAGTGGTTCGGAATCCCCTTTAAACCGTAGATCCCGGTCCAACTTGATCGTAGAGCGTTGCGGAGGTATTGTTACTCCGCATCCGTAGCTTACCTTTAGGCTATACGCACCCTCTGGGTAGTGCTAAGTGAGTAACGTCGGGGCAGTGCTTGCCTTAAGGCATCGAAGACAATTGTCTAAGATATTGTCTAACAATTGTCTAAGATGCCAACTGCATTAGAAGAAAAAAAATTATAGCTTTTTTTTAAATATAAGAATAAAAAAAATCATCAATATCATGCTTAATGAATGGAAAGATAAAGAAGACAGTAGTATTAGATGAGAAACCAGTAGTTATTCTTGTACGGAATTTCGATTAAAGTCATCTGCCAACACCTTTACAATACGAGAATCACTATACTCTGTACTTTTGAAAAGACAGAAAAAAAAAAAAAAAAAAGAAAAAAAAAAAAAAAGACTTCAGGAATGTGTTTAATCTTTCCTAAGACAGTGAAGAAGAACTCGCGAGGTAAAACAACCTGAAACGAAAGCTCATCTTTTCACCGATTCATGACACCACGGCGAGATAGCCCAACGCGATCCATCGAGCTGACAGCAAGAAAAAGAAATTAATAAATGCGCTTTCCAACAAAAAAGCGAAATTCGGACTCATAAATCATAGTTATGATGGTGACTTTAATTCAAGCTTCCAGTGACGCTGGCTCGGCGGGGAGCCGGGCTGTGTTGAAATGCACGTTCGAAATGGCCAATAAAAATAAAAGAAATGGCTCTTAACATAAATCGGAGAGGCCGTCGTCACTTCGTCGTAGAACATCGTATGTATACATTTCAAGTCTTGTTTTTTTGCTTTTTGTTTTATTTTAACTGCTATGTTTTTCGAGAAATCTTGTTGACCTTCTAAGGACTTGGAACTTCATTAAGTTGAAAACTTTTACTTATTTTTAGTGATTCAAAAATTGTACACTAATTGTTATACCTTTTTACAGTATTTGATGTATATTGCAATCATTGGATGCTTTAATTTTTAATGTACATTAATTTTTATTAAACTGGTGGATTTCCTTTCTTTTATGCAGATATTAAATTATATAGATAAAAAAAAAAAAGAAATTGAAAATATTTACATTTTTGTTTCAGAATTTGAAATTAATATGAGGATTTAATATAACTTATACCGTTTACGTAATAGTAATGGATTTAAATATTAATAATTATTGAAAATAAATATGATTGATTTTTCTTTTATTTTACCTGCTATGTTTTTCGAGAAATCT
The DNA here is from genome assembly GCA_021605095.1 of Caerostris extrusa. Taxonomy (NCBI): domain Eukaryota; kingdom Metazoa; phylum Arthropoda; class Arachnida; order Araneae; family Araneidae; genus Caerostris; species Caerostris extrusa. Next base: position 13,217 of record BPLR01011189.1, read on the forward strand.
AGTTGAATTTCGTAGGGCTTGGAACTTTATTAAGTTGAAAACTTTTTATTTATTTTTAGTGATTCAAAAATTGTACGCTGTTTTAATTTCTTACAGTATTTGATATAGCAATATGGATGTTTTAATTCTTACTGTAAAGTAATTTTTCTTAATTTGTTGGATTTTCGTTCTTTAATGCAGATATTAAATTATAAAAGAGAAAGAAGTTGAAAAATATTTACATATTGTTTGAAAATTTGAAAATTAATATAACGATTTAATGTAACTTATACCGTTGCGAAATAATTAATGGGATCTAAATATTAATAATTATTGATGATATTGTTGTTATTAATGATATTATAATTATTGATGATATTGATATTATTGTTGATGATTTTTTAAGAACATTGTGTCTCCGTATATAGTACGAACATAGAACACTCATATACATATAGTACGAACATAGAACACTCATATACATATAGTACGAACAAAGAACACTCATAGTTTCCCTCATAGTAAGAACGTAGAACATTATAGCTATTTTCCTTAAAAAAAGTATGACTTATTTCTCTTGAAAACTTGCACTCCATGTCCCTAAAAACAAAATTGCATAGTTTATTTCCATAAACATTCTAGTTATTGTATTCATTTAAATCATTTCATATTCATTTTAAATATTCATTTAAATCATTTATATTGCATTCATTTAAATCATTTCATATTACACTCATTTAAATCATAGATAATTTAAAGATTTTTTTTTAGGAACATAGTGAATACAGTTTTGTATGCTTTATTTTCAAAACAAAAAAAAGTATGACTTATTTCTCTTGAAAACTTGCACTCCATGTCCCTAAAAACAAAATTGCATAGTTTATTTCCATAAACATTCTAGTTATTGTATTCGTTTAAATAATTTCATATTCATTTAAATCACTTCATATTGCATTCATTTAAATCATTTCATATTACACTCATTTAATCATAGATATACTCTAAAGATTTTTTTAGGAACATAGTGAATACAGTTTTATGCTTTATTTTCAAAACAAAAAAGTATGACTTATTTCTCTTGAAAACTTGCACTCCATGTCCCTAAAAACAAAATTGCATAGTTTATTTCCATAAACATTCTAGTTATTGTATTCATTTAAATCATTTCATATTCATTTAAATCATTTCATATTGCATTCATTTAAATCATTTCATATTACACTCATTTAAATCATAGATATACTTTAAAGATATTTTAGGAACATAGTGAATACAGTTTTGTATGCTTTATTTTCAAAACAAAAAAATGTATGACTTATTTCTCTTGAAAACTTGCACTCCATGTCCCTAAAAACAAAATTGCATAGTTTATTTCCATAAACATTCTAGTTATTGTATTCGTTTAAATCATTTCATATTGCATTTAAATCATTTAAATCATTTCATTTAAACATTTCATATTTTAATCATAGATATACTTAAAGATTTTTTTTTAGGAACATAGTGAATACAGTTTTGTATGCTTTATTTTCAAAACAAAAAAAAGTATGACTTATTTCTCTTGAAAACTTGCACTCCATGTCCCTAAAAACAAAATTGCATAGTTTATTTCCATAAACATTCTAGTTATTGTATTCGTTTAAATAATTTCATATTCATTTAAATCATTTCATATTGCATTCATTTAAATCATTTCATATTACACTCATTTTAATCATAGATATACTCTAAAGATTTTTTTAGGAACATAGTGAATACAGTTTTGTATGCTTTATTTTCAAAACAAAAAAAAAGTATGACTTATTTCTCTTGAAAACTTGCACTCCATGTCCCTAAAAACAAAATTTAGTTTATTTCCATAAACATTCTAGTTGTTGTATTCATTTAAATCATTTCATATTCATTTAAATCATTTCATATTGCATTCATTTAAATCATTTCATATTACACTCATTTAAATCTAGATATACTTTAAAGATTTTTTAGGAACATAGTGAATACAGTTTTTGTATGCTTTATTTTCAAAACAAAAAAAAGTATGACTTATTTCTCTTGAAAACTTGCACTCCATGTCCCTAAAAAAACAAAATTGCATAGTTTATTTCCATAAACATTCTAGTTAGTTGTATTCATTTAAATCATTTCATATTCATTTAAATCATTTCATATTGCATTCATTTAAATCATTTCATATTACACTCATTTAAATCTAGATATACTTTAAAGATTTTTAGGAACATAGTGAATACAGTTTTGTATGCTTTATTTTCAAAACAAAAAAAAAAGTATATCTTATTTCTCTTGAAAAAATTGCACGCTAAATGTTGCACTGCCCTTAAAAACAAAATTGCATAATAATAAAGATGTTTATTTCCATAAACATCCTAGTTATTGCATTAATTTAAATCATTAAAAATTAATAACTTTTTAAATTTAAAAATTATTTTAAGTATTATAAATTTCTGCATTTGTTGTTATTCGTGACTATGAAATTTATGGATAGAAAAAGTATAAAACAAACCCCCCTTTTTTTTTTTAAATCAAATTAGAAACTTATTTTGTGTTTACAAGCTGTAGGTAAAATAATTATTACCACGTCGTCAAATGCGTGTAAAATAATTAAAATAATAAATAATTATCCACCTTATACGATAAAAACATAATGTTATAACGTTAAACAAATTTAAATCACTGTTTATTAAGAAGAGTAGAGTAATTGAGAGCATATAAGCTATGCATTGTCTATAATTACAAGCCATAAAAATATCGATAAACATTTAACTGATTTTAATCGGCAACTTTGGGAGAGCACTTGAATCTCAAAAACCTCAACAGGAAGTTTATAATGATGTAAGAACATGCATAAGAACATGAATTTAATTGAAGTAATCGTATAAAATTACTACATATTTCATCGAATTGATAATTCTGTATTTAATGAGCCAATGAATTTTATGACTATGGTGTAAAATGATGTAAGATATTAAGGAACATTATTTTTACAGATTATTGAATATTAAGTTGATTGAAATATATGCATAATTATAATTATATTAATTGTTCGAAATGGTTATATATCATTATGAAAAAGATTATTAAGGTTTTCATCATGACTTAATAAATTAAATTCATTTTTGGTTGTTGATGACAATAAATTCAATAATTGTTAACAATAATATTTATAGTGTAACAATAATATTCTTCAGATTAATATTTTTATTATTTTTTCCTTTCAATTTTCGTTTGTATGTTACTTTTAACTATTAATTAAGCAAATTTTTATTTTCTGTTGGATTTTCATTTATATAAACATTTTGAAATAAATTAAAAAAATATTTACAGGGCAACAAAAAAAATAAATAAATAAATAAAAATTAACATCCTATTGAAAAGAAAAAATGAAAATTATTAAACACACAAAACTAATTTACTTTTTACTAAAGTATATTTATTTTATCAAACTTTTTAACTTCATAAAGTTAGCTTAGAGTACTTTATTTTATTTAATTTTATTACAAAAAAAAAAAAAAAAAAAAAAAATTTACAAAACACAAGGATTTGTGCTTTCAAATGCTTATGTTTCCAACAATAAATCAAATATTATTCCAACAATAAATCAAAATTCGTTTTAAGTAAATATAAATATTCGAATAAATTAAATGAATGAAAATAATTTTACTTACGAAATATTTTATAGTTTTTTTTATTGAATAAAAAAAAATTTCTACTTTGCTTTTGTTCAAAATTTGCAAATTGTTTAGCAGAAATCTTTTCCTTTTTCTGATTGAATAAAGAATAAAATTATTTTTCTTTTTAAATTTTTTTTTTAATTAGCAGTTCTATTTCTGTGTGTTCAGAACTTTTTAGTAATAAATTGCTTATTTAAATAGTAGTTGTAAAATAGCTCGTTTTAATCTTATGCATTATTTAAAAGATGCATTATTTAAAGTTTTCAATCAACTCTTTCTTCCCAGTATTTATTTAATTCAATAATGTCAATAAATAATATAAAATTGCACCTTTTAGCATTTATATATATATTTAAATGTTAGATTTATATATATATAATCAAAATAAAATAAAAAGACATTTAAAACTTAAAAGTTTGAATATTTTACTTTTCCACCATTTTTCTTTTCTTTTTAATTTTTTTAAAAGTCAATTAACAATAATATGAAAGAACGACTTAATCATAAATCATTCAAGTTTAATTCCAGAACAATCGTTTCTATTTTTCATTACTTTTTTTTTTTTTTTACAAAACCAAGAATTTACATTAAGAATATTTATTCAACACTTTTTCTTTGAAGCATCTTCTCATTATAGCTATACTTTTAAAGTGTTAACATCGCACTTTTCATCAGCACAAAACTTCCCAAATCCAGAACCCAGACAATCTTTCTTTAACAACCTCTTTACCATTTTTTTTTCTACTGCTCAGAGACACAAAACGTCAAAAGAAGAAAAATAATTACGCAAATAACAAATGAAAGTCAACTCGATTGATAACCATGTGTGACCCTGGGAGGTCCAAATCATAAAAAAGAACCCAAAGATTAAAAATAAAAAAAAACAAAAATGATAAAAAATCCAAGTCCTTACTCATACATGGCGATATTGTTGAAACTCTATAAGTGGATATGACGATCCATGTCGAACCACTGCTGACGATATAAAAACATTTAGAAATAAGCTAATAGGCCTAGGGATGGAAATCTACTTCGGGTAGATCTACAAGAACAAGTGGGCTATAACAAACTAACATTCAATTCAATGGAGGCATTCTTGTATTTTTCTCAAAGTGCTACCATCAATGTCTATCACTGGCTGATTGATGACAGTTACCGCGGTCGGCGGTATGCTTTGATCTCTTTCTTGCCGCTTGCCTCCATCTTGCCGCCGTTAGTCTCATAGACACCTTCCAAGTGGGGCCGCTCATTAAACAGCGAATATTAGTTATAGGTCGGAATCCTTTGTCCCCAATAAGCGGCTAATTACCAATGCTAATTATATAAGAATTATTTTAATTATTTTTTATAATTATTTCAATTATTTTTATAAATATTTTAATTATTTTTTTATTTTATTTCAATTATTTTTATAATTATTTCAATTATTTTTAAAATATTTTAATTATTTTTTTTTAATAAATATTTTAATTTTTTTAATTATTTTTATAAATATTTTAAGTATAATTATTTTTTAATTTGAATTATTTTTTAATAAATATTTTAATTGTTTTAATTTAATTATTTTTATAAATATTTTAATTTTGAATTATTTTTATAAATATTTCAATTATTTTATTTTGAATTATTTTATAATTATTTTAGTTATTTTCAATTTTAATTGTTTTTCATTATTTTAATTATTTTTTATAAATATTTTTAATATTTTAATTTAAAAAAATTATTTTTATAAATACTTTAATTTTAATTATTTTTTATAAATATTGAAATTAGTTTGTTGTTGTAAATTGTAACATGAAGTATAAATGCATTTGTATTTTGTGAAAGAATTAGAGATATTCATTTGTCAAATTAATTAAGCTTTTAATTTACAAATTATTATACTATTACATGATATTTGCGCCGAATTATATGATAATATTTACGATAAAACAATACTATTTTTTATTCAGGGAGTTAATTCAGTCCTTATTTTAAAATATTTAGAAATTTTCATTATTGCATTCATTTAACTGAATTTTTATCACAAAAATTTTGAAAATGAGGGTTAAATGTTTAAAAATAATAATTCTTGATTATAGTTTATTATGGCGATGTTTCTTAAATTGTAAAATTAATACATTTATGTAAGAAATTTACAATTATTGCACCTACCATTGTAAATTTTCATTACGTCATTTGCAATGAAAGTACAAAAAATGCTAAACTTTTGATTTTTTTTTTTTTTTTTTTTTTTTCAAAGTAAATATGTTGCTTTTCCCTTCCAAGTAAACAAGCAGTTATTTATTTATTTTTTTTTCATCTCTTCTGAATAACGAGGCGGCCTGAAGACCAATTGGCTAGCGCTCTGGCCATTGGTACAAAAGGCTACAAATTCGAATCCTGGCAATAGCATGAATGTTTGTTAATGGTTCGGAATCCACATTAAACTGTAGATCCCGGTCAGCAATAACATAAATAAAAAAATTTTTAGCATTGTGTAAAAGACACTAATTTTTTGAAACACTGCATTTTTTATATATTTCCCCTTCCATTTTTTAAAAAATCTGTCCGGGAAATAAAGCGGCCTCATGACCAGTATTCCCGGCGGTACCATGGATGTTTGTAGTGATTCGGAATCCACTTTAAACCGTAGGTTCCTGTTTAATAAGACTGTAGACTGTTGGGCGTAAGGCTGACAACCCCTATTCCGTAAAAACAAATCATTTTCCTGTCCAGAAATCTGCCAGTAGGCATACAGCCTTGGCCCACAGTGGAACTGTTGCGCCAATGATGATGATAATGATGGCCAATGGCATGGATGTTTGTTAGTAGTTCGGAATCCACATTAAACTGTAGATCCCGGTCTAATTAGATTAAAGTGTGCAAAAAAATGACTGTAAAGCAAAAATAATAATAATAATAATAATAAATAAAAAACACCTCTAATAACGAACACCTAGTAAAAGATGTTTTTTTTTTTAATAGTGACAATTTTTAAAGGATATTAAAGCAAAATTAATTATTATTTTTTTTTCAATTTGGAACCATTTCACAAAATACAAATTTCTCTGATAACTCCAAGAACCTCTTAAGTTTTTTCTTTTTAAAAAGTTGAACAATTTCTTAAATATTGTATATTTTTTTCAATACTTAAAAAAATCAAACAGATAGGAGATACACGAACAGGTGACATGACGCAAACGGTTCCAGAAAGAAACGTGACGATATGTTCGTATTCATCAATTACGACAAAGAGCCGCAATTTCTGGATTCGACAAGATTTCAAATGTGGTTTTTTTGTTCTTTGAATAGGCCGAACGAGCGTTATCTCCATAATTGGTCTTTAGTGTATTCACCATTTGTTGAAAAGCACATGACACGATTGTTGAACCTAAGATGAAAATATTGACTAACACTTGAAAACCCCTACTGTTATCATCCGAAACCTTATTTCAAATATTATCGAGATTGAAGATATCAGAGAATTAAGTTGGTTGTTTTTATAACCAGTAGCTGTTGCCATATGATAGGATTGTCATGGCCTATCGACTGATGCCGCTAAAGTTTTTATGTTTTACATTACATGACTTTTTGCACTTAACGACAGTCATAAGTGTTGTAACTCTCAGAAGAACAAATCGGAGAGTTCTTTTATGTTTACCGATTTTGATTGGTAGAAAACGCACGTCTTTTTATGGTAGAATATTATGAAACTTTTTGTGTTGGTTTCCATGTAACAAAAAGTTTACATTTGCACTTAATTTTTTTTTTTTTTTTTTTTCATTTGAAATATGCTTATGATGGAGAAATTTGTGATGCATTAAATTCAAAATAGTTATAGTTTATCTATCCCTGCTGCTATATTTTATAAATAATCAATTTTGGGATTTTGTTTTGTTTATCTCTCTACAGTCATTTTCTGCGCATTTTATTCTAATTAGACTGGGACCTACAATTTAATGTGGATTCCGACCCACTCACACCTATCCATGGTACCGCCAGGATTCGAACCCGAAAGCACCAAGTGCCAGAGCGTTGAGTCACTCAGCCATTAGATCCCAAATCCCGCATTTTTAAATCCATTAAGCATTTAGCATTTAATGGAGATATTTACACAGATGTCAAGGACAGTGCCAGCAACCTAAAAAAAAAAAAAAAAAAAAAAAAAAAAAATTGAAATTCCATAAAACCACGGGAATTTTAAATTGAAAATTAGTCTTACTTTTGAACACAGTAGTATATTGGATGAATTAAAACTAGAATCTAATATAAAATAAATTTTTAAAATAATTATAAGCAAAATACAATAAAAGATTTTATGATTATTCCTTATTTAACTTATTAATTATAATTATTTACTATAACTTATTACCAAAACAGAAAAAAAATTTTTAGTTGTCAAAATCAAACACGGGAAAAAAAAAAAAAAAAAAAAAAAAAAAAATCCACAACCGCGCATCAGCAAGGCGGCAAAGTGATGAAACTCCTTCCCCACCTCCCTTCCAAGGGGTGTAAGGATGGTGAATTCGACCCCCTTGGTCAATGTGCTTAAGCCAAAACCCCAAACTTGTTTGGACTTAGATAAGACTTGCTACCATTTTGTCATATATTGGCATATATGGCATTGGAATAATTAAAGCTAGGACGCAAAATAATAGAAATTTTTTTAAATAATTATAATCGAGATACAGTAAAATATTTTATGATTATTCCTTATTTAATTGATTAATGATAAATTAATCAATTCAATAATTAATTAATTAATGGTTATTTAATTGATTAATGATCAATCTTTTTAAGTCAATTCCTACTTTTTTTCCACTATACTGCAGAAAGTCATATAAATAATTTTCATTCATTTTTTAAGTTTGAGTAATTATTTTTTTAGTAATTTAAATCTAAAAAAAAAACTAAAATTGATTAATTAAATTTAATGAATGAAATAATATTTGAAGAAACTGCATTAACATCTAGTGTCATCCACTACAAGTTAAAAAAAAAAAATGTATTTGAACTTGAGAGGATGAATAAAAAAGTATTTTATGAACGATTGAAAATTTGAACAAGATATATATAGGGAGAGTGTGAGCTAATAGAAGGAATTGGAAAAAAAAAATCCTCTACCGCGCATCAGCAAGGCGGTAAAGTGATGAAATCCTTCCCCACATCCCTTCCGAGGGTTCAGGGATGCTGAATTCGACCCCTTGGTCAATATGCTTAAGCCAAAACCCCGAGGTAGCGGCACTTTGATCCAGTTGGTCACGGACGAGGAAGCTTTGTGGGTTCACGTCAGTCCTGATGGGGACTGCAATAACCTCTTTTTAGTGGACTAAATCTCATCACAATAGAAAACAAAAACTTTGCAGAAAGAAATGGAAATAAAAACCCATCTCGGGATGGGGGGAGTAATGTAAAGGGAGTGGGGAGGTAAAAAATAAAAAATAAAACTCCTCGGAGGTATGTCTCTATTCTTTTCCATGGCTTTTGTGGCTTTTACGATGATGGCGCCGACAGTAAAAACGGCGGTTCATTCCATCTTCCAACACTAATTACCGTGGATACGGGAGATGTACAATAACAGTTGTGTCTAAAGCGATCGAAATTGCCTTTTTGTGTACTAACTGTTTATACTGCAATCACGGTCGCATTAACTGCTTTATTGAGGCTCGCTGCAAATTTATCAATAGAAATGTAAATCGATTTTTAAGTGGTACAAATTGAAATCGTAAAATTGAGTTCCTCAAGGAAAAATATAAGTAAATGCATTTGAACTTTGAAGCATTTTAAAGCTTGATTGCTTGCGATATATATTATGTAAAAGCATGGAATTAAATGTTAAAAATATTATTTTCTGCTTAACTAATCGATGGTGAATTAATTGTTTCTTTTATAAATAAATTTAAAAAAACCCCTTTAATATATATAGCATTTGAATCTGTTTATTTTCATTCTAACTTTTATGTGAATGTATTTTTGTTTGCAGATAAAATTATGATACATCTATAGCCGGAATATCCTTCAGTTAGATTCTGGGAGGGAAGGTAAGAAGCACTAAGTGCCACCTTATTGGTGTTCCTCAAAATTGTGGTGCAAAAGTGTATGCAGTGTCACAGACCACATACCACCGATAGTATAGTATCCTAGGTGAGACTGAATCTTTTTAAATCTCTGCCATTCTAGTAGTGAATGGCTTAAACCAAGGAACCCTTTATTCGGGAACAATAACCTTATTTACTTCTTTTTTGTTAGACTTTTTACTATTTACATTAAAAATTCATTTAAATAGTTTTTATATAAATTGTAAAATTCTGTATGTTATCGAAAATATGTTAATTATTGAAACACTGATGAAATATGGGGAAAACATGTTGACCCTATTTATTTACATAATGAAATCTTAAAAATCTATTGAATACATTTATATATTTCTCAAGCTTAAGTTAAGTATTCTATAAGATGGAAGTTACTCATCGGCGGTAGTTTTGAATTAAAAATTATTGCCTACATTTTGTAGATAGTTTTTATAAACATTTAGGTGTTTATATGCTTTCACATTTGAAAAATTTGGTTAGAAACTTACAGAAAGAATGTAATTTCCAGTATAATTAACGTTTCTTGTATAATAATTAACTGAAACTCAAAAATATAATAAATTTTTGCACAGCTTATTTCAGAACAAAGTTATAATCAGAAAATGCTATAATGCAAATGATCATTTTATTACTTTTGCATCTCTACCGAAATCTTTATTTTAGGGAGGAGTAAAAGACAAAATTTTGCTTATTATTTGATTAATATCAACATTACGCAATTAATGGATTAATACAACTTTAGTTTTCCTACTTCAAAGTAATTTAATAACTCGATATAAATTACTATATCAAATGGCATGAAGGATTTTGGACTCATAAATTCAGCAATGTAATGTTTGGTAAAATATTCATCTCACTTTCTTAATTCATTTTTTATTTCATGTTAAAGAAAAAATTCTGACATTCCATTAGTTTAAAATTTTTCCTTCTAACACAAAGCAATTAATTGAATTTTTTTCCCCTTCTAATTTTTTTCTGACACACACATAAATCTATTTAGAAACGCCATCCCTGTATCAAGTATCAAAGTTTTTCTCACAAAAACTTTTTTTTTGATCAACAAAATTGTGTTCCTTTCATCAATTTTTTTGTCACTGATTTGAAACTGATCGGTGTCTATATAGAAAGATATATTTATCTATTTATATGGTACATTTTCTTCAATGGCGGGAGAATGGCGTGGTACATTCAATAACGTGGTACTTCAATGGCGTGGTACATTTTCTTTAATGGCTTCCATTGTGGCTCCAAGGCCTTCTGCCCACTGGCAGATTCTGAAATTTGAGATGTTGTTTTTACGGGGTAAGGGGGTTGCCAGCTCTAATCCCAACAGTCATATTATCCCGGAAACAGTTTAAAGTAGATTCGAACCATTACAAACATCCATGATACCGGCGGGTCTTGTACCCGAAAACTATTGTACCGCGCGCTAGAAATCAGACTCCATGTATATTTTATATATATCTATATTTCAAAGAGTCTATATAGGCGACTACGATTGAAGTACCGTCTGTGAAAATTATACAGGTCATCCAAAGTGACCTTTCTGTGGGTGTGGGGAAGATGACCACTGACCTTTAACCCCGCAGGGAATCTCTACAAAGACTCGTTGAAAAATTGCTTGACCGCCTTCTTGATTTACTACCTTCTTCCCTTTTACAAAGGGTCTTGTGCGCCGTCTCCTTTTTTAGCCCATAAATTCCTTTTAAAAGTGGTGATTTGGGTTCTTCTTCACCCTGAGAGGAGGAATAGGACAGCTTTTTAACACTACCATGAAATTGCTGCGTACTGGGGGAGTGCTTGAAAAGAATGAATGGCCTTCAGTATCCATGTTTTTTACTATCAGGTATTAAACTTAATTCGAGTGGGATTTTTTTTTTTTTTTTTACAAGAGGCTTAGCCAGTAATATTACAAGAGGAATCAGATCGACAACTGCTTCATGTTAAGATACTGTTTTTAAGGTTTGGTATTCAGTATGTCTCATTTCGTTGAAGTGTGTGAATCATACAGTCAAACATGGCGAATGTTGTACTGAAAGAAGAAAATTTGAAGGACATTTTTGCTTCTTTGCTGCAATTGGAAGAAAAGTGCAACTGACATAAATTCTTTTATTTAATATGAAACAATTTCTCACTTCTATTGGATACCAACATGTCATACATGTAATTTAATGTAGCATTACATAAGATTGGAAAAAAAAAGGAATGTTTGATTAAATTAAAGATAGGTGAAAATAATAAATATATTTTTGTATCTTAAGATTCATCTCTAAACGCTTTCAAACTCTTAGTTAAGAGCCACTCTGTACATTTGCTATATACTAGATGTTAGCGTTTTTGTATAATAATAGAGAGGATTGTCCTATATTATAGAACCAAAAATAGATTTGTATACTACATGAAGTACTTCGAATTCACATCCAATTTGCAGGAAAAGAATAAAGGTAAAGAAAAATTTTGTAAACACAAGAGATAAAAATTTCGTAAGATAAAGTTTTTAATTGTTTATAATTTGTTATAATTAATTATAATTATAACGAACTATTTATGATTTGTTATTTCTTGAAATCAACTTCACACGTCACCGTAATCTCACGTTTCATAGAGTTAGGTAAGAACTACTGCTCTGGACATGCACTTACTAGTAAGAACTAAATTCTAGAACTACTAAATACTAGTAAGTACTAAGTTCTAGAACTACTAAATATTAATAGCATTAAAAACTGCTGCTCTGGACTGTTTACTAAGATGGCAGCATATGTACTATAAGGATGGTTGTCCCCTATTATAGAACCAAATATAATTTTGTTGATTGCATGAGGCATTTTGAATTCACATCTAACGTGACTGGAATGAATAAAAGAAGGCAAGGGTTGGGGCAAAATCTGTTACAATGTTTATAATTTGTTATTTCGCGAAATCAACACAACATGCTATTGTAAACTCGCAAATACTAGATAAGAGACTTAAACATTCCTAATGAGCTTATGCTTTAACAAAAGTAAATCGATCCACATACATCCGAATAGATTTTATGAGTAGCTAATGACATGCTTGTTCGCCTACATCCGTTAAATCCTGAACTTGTCTTTTGAATATTAATAACACCAGGCAACATCAAAGACCAGGTGCTTGGATATAAATCACGACTTTTCCACGATGTTTTCGAGGATGATAACATAAAGTGTCAAAAATCATTATCCACGCCGCGTACGAAAAAGCTGAAAAATCTGTGCCGATGACAGTTCGAATGGAAGACTTATGACTACAGAGAAAATTTGTCGTTGACGAGGTCATAGTCCGGACGACTATCTTGTTTTCTGATCAAAATCTAGTCCGGTGGGCTGCGTAACGTGTTTTATTAATTGCTGACGTCAAAGCCAGTCCCAGCTTTCATTTGTTTGAGCAACCCCGCAGCTTTCGTATTAATCAGGAGGCAGCTTCCATGGCCTGTTGGATGTTTGGGTAGCGAAAATCGTCGCCTCCAATCGGTTTACGAACTGACTAATCGTGTGTTTTAAAGAGTGCGTGACACGATTGTTTGCAGTGAAGTATAAAAATTTTAACAGATGGTGTTCAGGAATTTCTTAAACGCTAATAAATTCCGAAGCATCTATATAAATAGATAATTGACAAATGTGTATGAAAATAAATGATTTTAAACACAAATCGTGGTCCAATCAGATGATAGCATGTAGGAGGTTTCAGATTCGAATCCGCTGGCGGCGTTTTTTGTAGTCACTGATTTTATATACTAAGAGAGAACCGAGTGGCTAGCGCTCTGGCTCTCGGTACCACAGGTTTTCGGGTTCGAATCCAGGCTATGTCATGGATGCTTGTAGTGGTTCGGAATCCACTTTAAACTGTAGGTTCCGGTCTAATATAATAGTAGAGCGCGGTGGGGGTAGTGTTACTCGCTTCCGTAGCATATTTTCAAGCTACATGTGCCCCCTGGGTAGTGCTAAATGAGTAACAGTGGTATAACCCTTGCTTATAGCATAAATATAACTGTCTATTATTGCCAGCTGCATTAGAAAAAATATATATATATATACTAAAAAAATTATAACAACGCATATAAACATCTATAATCAGGCTGCTTGATTAAAGTTTTCCAGTTTTCTTTATACAACATGCAAATGCAGACTGTCAAGTTGGATTCCGACGTAAAATAATATGTTGCATAATGTTAATCAATTAGAAACCCTATGCAGACAAAATGATACTGATAGGCTGCCGCTCTGCAATATTGAATCTTAATATCTGATAGAAATCCATGATTACTTCTGATATACAGAAAACGCAAAATCCAATCTGCATTTTCGTTAATGGATTGCGGTATCTGTATATATTTTCTCAAAGATTGTGTGTGGGTGTGTGTCCGCTTTTATGCTTAGTCACAGTTTACATCCAAATTTCACCAAAATTGGCAGGGGACATATCTTATACAAAACCTAGATTAACTGAAATAAAATTTTCGTAACTGGACCATTCTTCGTTAAGAAATTACACAATTATATTTTTGGCGAATTTGTGCTTGACGAATTGTTCATATTTGATGTTGTTTCTTATGCTGTTCACAGAGAGGTTGATGTAAAATAATAATAAATTTCTTTTATTTATTTAGCAATTTTGCCAACCCTTGAATTGTAACTAAAATTAAACATTTGCAATGCCATTTTACTTATAAAAATGTCCCTGTTTAATTTTAGACCCTGTACTTTTGAAGAAGTTGCCAATGATGCAGTCTAAAGTATATTGCAAATTCCTCTGCATTTCCTTACCATAGTTTATTCGAGGAATTCTTCATTGGGTGTTTGAAATTTGGCAGTCATAGGGGTACGTTTAAGAAGGGGGGCAGACTTCTCAGCATGATGTTAGGGAGAAACTAGCTATCAAAAAGAAGACGTCCTCATTCCCAGGATAACCTTGATAACATCCGACATGCCAATTGAATTCGAAAGGATGCAAGTCCCCATATGGCATTCTTTGCTATGTCTGTCTATAAACGAAGTATAACGACATTCACTTAAAATTGCTGGGATTGATTTCAGAGAGGGCTATTTTAACCAGGGTCAGTTTATATGTTGTCTAGAGTTGGGAGTGGAAAAATTAATGCGTGCTTGCAAAGGACGAGAAAAGAAGGAATGTTATTTGCTATCAGACGCTAACTGATAAATAAATGTAACTTACACGTTGATTATGTAATCTTTACTAGCTACAATGTTAGTAAAATAAAATAAATACAAGCATTGCATATTGAATCCACATTAGGAGATGTATATATATATATATATATATATATATATATACATCTCTTTAATATTTATGCAATACTAAATAAACAACCGATTGATTTTTAATACACAGTAAAAATATATTTTACTTCCATCCATGGTAGCAATGAAAAGAACCTTATTACCAATTTAATTATCTATATTATTATGATATAAAAATAAGTTTTATTTTCTATATGGAACACTTGAGTTACCAATGAACAATATATATATATACCAACATAGAGAAGATAGTTTAGAGAAGATGAAATTTAGGCAAAGCATTTGCCTAGGTTACATATTTATTTGATTAAGTTCTCTAGACCAAAGTATGTGTGAGAAGACATACTTTAAATGGGGGAGTAGATGCATTAATGACCACTGTAGTCTCCACGGTGAAAAGCAAGCATACAAACGTGCATGCATTGTGTGGTACAGATGAAGTATGTAAATTTTTTTCTATACCTTTTACACTTGACCATGATCAACCATTGGCCATGGCCAACACTTGGCTAAATCAGCAATGGTACGGCAAATCAGTGCTGGCCGTGAATAAGGCAGAATTTTCCATTCAATGAAGCCCCATACGTGCTCCATAGGAAAAGCGATCTGGGGATCTCGAAGACCAAAGCTACACTTGTCTACATTCTTCTTGAGTGACAAAACTGTATGCCGAGGGTGTCCTGTTGAAAACACTCTCTTGCACTAGTGACAAAAACTGATAGCACAATCTATTCAATCTCCAGTTTTACATACAAATTCGCTGTAAATATAAGTGAAATAACGACGAGAATAGTCCTTGCTGTCTTAGGAAATGCTCCCCAAGCTATAATTCCCTCATGTAGTCCAATGTGCCTGTAATACAGATAGATTGGTTCCAAGTGCTCTCAAGTAATTGATTTATTATAATTCGCTGATTCACTCTTGGTGCCAACAGAAGCACGAATGTTGTGCGTTACTGCCATGCGGCGAATATGGTGGTCGCCCTTGTCTATAGTGGTGTCGGATATCGGTCTTCTTTTTTTTGGACCCTAATTTCCCGTAACTATTGCTGCTACCATAAATTATGCACAATGGATATACACTCCGGCAAGTCTTTTGAATATCGCGAAAAGAAATTCCACTCTTTATAGCTCTATTCAAATGATTTCGCTTTAAATTCAAAAATATGCTGATACAAGGCGCATACCCAGGAGTGATATATGGTGCCTGGCGGGCTTGAGCCTCCACCTTCAAACCCCTTAAGTGAATATGTGCACGTGTTTAAGTTTAAACACGTGCCAAATTAGTCCCTTCCTGTTTAGGCCTAGTTGCTTTTTTTGTTAAATATTTGGAATTTCAATGAATTATTTTTTTTTTTATTATCAGCGTCTTTTTTTTTTCAGTTCCTTCTATTAGCTCACACTCTCCTATAAATATCTTGTTCAAATTTGCAATCGTTCATAAAATACACTTTTTATTCCTCCACTGAGTTCAAATGCATTTATTTTTTTTTTTAACTTGTAGTGGATGACACTTGATGTGAATACAGTGTTTTCAAACATTAATTCAGTAATTAAATTTAATTAATTAATTTCAGTTTTTTTTACATTTATGTTACATGTTTCTAATAATAGATGGCGCCAGATAAACTTAAAAAATGAATGAGAATTATTCATAAAGGACTTTCTGCAATATAGTGAAAAAAGTAGAAATTGACTTAAAATTTTTATATTAGTTGTTTTCAATTCCATCTATTAGCTCACATTCTCCCTATATATATCTTGTTTAAATTTTCAATCGTTATGAAAGAAATACTTTTATTCATCCACTCAAGTCCAAATACATTTTTTTTGAACTTGTAGTGGATGACACTGGATGTTAATACAGTTTTTTGAAATATTTATTCATTAATTAAATTTAATTAGTTAATTTTAGTTTCTTTTACATTTATCTTACATGTTTCTAATAATAGATGGCGGCCAGATAAACTTAAAAATGAATGAAAGTAGGAATTGACTTTAAATTTTTTTTATATTACTTGTTTTTGTTTACTACTAGATTGCATAGGAGAGTCGAATGTCTGGGCACATCTGCTCAGAATTCAAATATGATAAAAACAAAGTATCACAGAATTAGCAGGAATTGGAAAAAAAAATTTAAAAAAAAAGGTTAGGGGAGGGGAACTCACTAGGACGGGACGTAAAAAGGACGAAAAACTAGATGATGAAACCAGATGTGACATGAAACTAGGATATATATAAGCAATATATTTTTGTTTTGTTTAGTTTAGCTTTATTAAATATTCATCGAAATAATGAAGATGACAAACGCGATGCACTGATGAGCTGGCAATAGAGAAAAGAAAATCGATTTTTAATTCATAATTTGTTCACGTATTTTTTTTAAATTTTTTTTTTTGAAATTAGTTTTTTTTTTCTTTTTTTTGGACAATAAAATATAATAGTTTTAATGTTCTCCTTTTTATATATTTGAACCAAATTAGGGCAGTATAAAAATTATTAATAAAATGATTAATATATTATTCAGATTGCCTTCACGTTATTGAGTTTTCATAAAACGGTTACGTTTTATTTTGTTGAGTTATGTTTAATTTTTTAAAAATTCTAATGCCTGCATCTTCTCCTTAAGGCATTCTTGATTTTCAATCACATAAAAATAAATAATAATACTTGCGAAGTTTTATATCGCCCATTTAAGAAGACGTGATTTTTAATATTCATAGTGACGTTACTAGCACCACTTATATTTGTCAAGAGCTCACTTAGTTATATCCCGCCTAGCGCGAAATTT